>JANHJO010002181.1:31755-41841 GCA_032468235.1 Pseudoxyrhopus heterurus | reverse complement strand
GCCTACTATATTAACAGCCAACCAGATGCTTGATTCCCTCAGTTTCAACATGGAATGAAAAAATAGTTTCTGCCTATATTCCACAATGAGCAAGCAGAATAGATACTATGCTATTAGAAAACTGTATTGGCCCTCTGAAACTTAAATCTTTTTTGCCCAACTATGTACAGTTCTGCTATTATATAACTTTATTCAGATTTTCTTCCTGAGGCTTAGAAGAAAAACAATGTTATTTTGCCTAATAAAATATTACCTCCCTTTTAGGGAAAGAACAAGTTGACTGTGAAAATGCAAAAGATCTTGTCAAGATACTAGGAACAGTAATGTAAGTAGTTCAGAATTACAGACTCATATGCATCAAACATATCAGGACAATATGAGGAAACTGCCTGGCAGATTACTTGTGTCTAGATGGAGTTGAAATATTGGACAATGTAAATGTATAAAGGTAAGAAAAACTCCAATACAAGGTTATGATTGCTCTCCTGGCATTTCCCATGCTCCAAATACTAGTACTTATTAAAAACCCATTGCCTGTGCTGCACAATTGTTCATTTCCCTAGTTACAACAGGGATTTTGTTCCCTTTGAAGAATATAGATTTTTATGATTCAAAACAGTTTGGATGTGCAGTCCTATGCATACTTAATTGCTTTTCTGAATTCAATGGAACACACTTGAATGGATACATACAGCACTGTGCAAAAAGCTTTTTGGATATTATCCACACAATTACTGTTACTTAAGTCATTTGTCCATGTGATTTTAAAACTTTTTATCTTCAAGGAACTTTTTCCATATTAGCACTGGTGAAGCACTAAGATTCAAACAGGGCATGTCAACTATGATTGGACAATATGGGGTTAAGTGTGTGCTGGCCCTACCGTTTACTTCTTGTGTGCCCACCTAAACCTATCCATCCCCAACCTCATTAAAAAACAAGATTTGGAGAGGATAATGGTTTCATTAGTCTTCATTTCAGGGTAGCAAAAGACATTGATAAAATCTAGTCCATATCACTTGGAAGGTTTGAATTTTCTAGTGAAAAAGTCAGCATATACATATGTTTTGGCCTACATTAACTCTGCATAGCAATATACATTCTATGCTCAATAACATATGCAGAAACTTATGATTTTCTATATGTTGCTGAACCACAATTTCTGGAGTTCCTTCAGCAAGGCTATAAGTGAACATAGAGAATTGTTGTTTATCAACATCAAAAGAAACACTGTTCCAAACCACAAGGGAGGGGGGAATGAATGATAAAACATGCAGCCGTGATACAAATGACATTAGAAATCAGGATACAGGTATTTTATTTATTTATTGTATTTATATGCCGCCCAACTCCCAGAGGACTCTGGGCGGCTCACAACAAAGGTATATAAGGTGGAGTATACCCTATAGAGTCACTGGACATGTGCCATCATTTTGATATAAACTCAGTTTGCAGCAAATGACAACTCTTCTTTTAAAGATTGCCATTAATATTCATTAATTATTATTACAACCATGGCAGTCAGATAGTACAATGGCACGGAAACAAGTACTGTTATAGTTGCTGGTAGAGAACATAATAAACATTATAGGGAAACCCTCATTCATAAGTGACATAATGCAAGCCAGCTGAAGAGAACATCATCTAATAATCTGTAATGAAAGTAAGAATTTATGAATTACACAACCTTTTTTCCTTCTGGTGAGCTGAGCTAGAAGTTGAGAAGGCCTCAAAGCTTAGTAAGTAATGAAATTCTTACAAAAGTGAGTACTTATTTAGTAACTGAATTGGAAAATGTTGTATATTCCAAAGTTCAAGATGGCTTTCAATAATAATAGTGATCATAACAAAATGCAGTTTTAAGCCAAAATTAAAACCTATCATTATGAACAATTGTTAAAAGTTTAGTGAACCAGGTTTTTCCCATCTTCCTAAATAGTGGCATCAAGTACACTGCTTTAGAAGTACATTCTATATTTCAATATTGGGAAGTCATATTCCCAGTTTCTCACTACCCAGTGAAGAAAATTAATGCTGTGTATTTAGGGTGTAGACTAGTTCAGCCTTCTGCCCATTTGGTGCCCTTTGCACCTGTGCAAATATAATGCTGTAATTCTCAGGCACAACTGCTTTTTGAGATTACTGTATTTCAATACATCAGAGACGAAAATTAATGGTAACCAATGTCTATGATGGGGCACATTAAAAATATGTCACTAAGTATTCTCAACTATATTTTCTAATTCTAAATAACTATCTCTACAAAAATGCTGCAATTTCTTCATCACAAATATAATAAAAAATAAACACAACTAAGTAAATGGTAAACTGCTTAGAACCTTCTTTGGGTTGAACAGCACATAAATTGTGCTAATAAATTAAAAGGAATAATGTACTTTAACATAACATGTTTTAAAAGTAGATACGCATACATGCCGTTTATCTGCAACATAAAATCTTTGTGGAAGAGGGAAAAATACTAGGATCTTCCAGATAACAATGCAACAACCTCCAATTTGCAGAAATGGCTTCAGATGGCTTACAGTAGATTGTTTTCTCCATTCATGTTCAGGGCTATTAGAAAAGAACAATAGTAGACCATTGTTTCACTAAGTTCTCTGTTTCATACATACAGAGATGGGGTTTAAAATGTGTTTAAAACTGAGGATGTATTTCATAAATATTTCAAATATGTTTGCAATTGGGCACAATTTTCAAGGGGAGATTGCTATTCTTCCTACCCCTTTGCACAATGAAAACGAAATGGGTGCAAGTTTGTTTCCTGCACTTCCATTCAGTTTTATCAATAAAGAGTTTGCATTATTTTTTTAGCAGCCGGAAGCCAAGAAAAGCGGCACAGAGGAAGGAGGAGTTGATGAAAAATTGCAGAGATTGCATGAAGGGGGGTTCCTGTTCTGAAGCGCCCCTGGAGGAGGAGGAGCTCTACTCTGTGTGCCTGGCTTTGTGCTGAGCTGCTTACACAGAGCCACACGCTCCCACAGTCGCCCGTGTGACCCCATGGCCGCCTCTCCCTGCGCAAGGCTTTGCCGGCCACGTGGCTGTCACAGCCTCAAACCAAAATGGGGGAAGCAAAACTGGCGGAACTAAACAAATCGCAGGCGATGACGAGGGGGAGGGGAGGGGAGGGGAGGGGGAAATCCTACTTTAAACTGGAAGAAATGTAACTTCCAAGAGGTAAGTTTCCTGCAATCTGCTCGAGAGATTTTAGCCGTACAACTTGACACGGAAGAAAACTTGGACAAGCTTGTCCCTTCCTTCCTCCCTGGTTGTTTTAAGGCTTCTTATAACCTTTCAGCGGTCGCTCGAGCATTTCTCTTCCCACTCTTTATTATGACCGTCCGTAGAGAGAAGGAACAGCCACATGGCAGCGGATCTCCCACGAGAGCAACGCCAAGTCCAGGGGGAGAAGGAGGTATTTGCGACGGCTGAGCAGCCCGAAGGGGTCCCTGATCGCGGGAAAGACTCGAGACCTTCCTCACCGCCACGGAACCTCAGCTCCCCCCCCCCACACACACCTCTACTCTCGAAGCCGTAAAACTCTTCCCTCGAATAAACGCCGCAACGCCTCCGGAGTACAACTCGCGGCGGGTCCTATCAATGCCCAGACATTGCCAGTTATTTCGAGGCTTTTGGAAGATATTCCCCGTTTGGTCTCCCATTCTTCGATCAACAGGCACAAATCGTCTCCAGTAGTTCCCCTTCAACCAGAAGACAAGGCTTTCTAGCCTGTTCACATGCCCTTCTCCTTTAATTTCACTTCTCCCCCGCGTCCCATTTGAACCGTCGGGCAGACCGATCGCTCCTGCCATGCAAAATGCTAACTGCCAATCAACCCAAAGTCTTTCTTTCCCCAACCTCTGGCCTCTGCAAAACTGGCTGGAAGAAGCCCTACTTCGCGGCTCGCGGAAAGCGACCTCTCTTTCTTCAAGAAGTCGCTCCTCTGACATGCTTAACCTTTCTCTCCTCCTCCTCTCCTCCCCCACCCCCCAGCAAAGAGGCCACAAAGCTCTGGCTTGGCCATGCAAATTTTTTTCCTCCCAGATGAGCAAATAGAGCCTCTGGAGGTACAAACTCCAATTTACACAGATCTTCGACATACGCTCGACCCGATCACCTTCCCTCCCACCCCCATTTGCAGCCTTTGCGCGATTCCACCCCTTGCCCGAATTCAATCTTTAGCCGGAGCGCGCGGAGACACGCAAGCACGCCAGCGGCGCAATTTAAGCCTCCGCGTTCCCCAGCTCACATTGTGCAACCGAGGGAAGAAAAGCTCAGACAGCGTCTTCCTCCGACACATCGTAGCCTCACATCTGGAAATATTTTTTTTTTTTAAAAGGAGGGAAAAGGAAAAGAGAGAGAGACCGGCTCAAACTTAGCATTTAAAGATTTGGAAGTTAAAAATAAATGGAAAGAACAGAAAATCCCAGATTTGGGGGGGGGGGGGAATGAAAGAAATGATATTTGATTCCCGCCCACTTTCCCCAGAAATAGTTAATAAAGGAAATATTCCAACTCACTGTACTCATGAAGCAGGCGCATGGGGGGGGAGAGAGGATGGGGGCACAATATGGCAGCAGTAGAAGCAATATGGGAAATGTGTCACAGAACAGCAGCGTCGCCGCCTCTGGCTTTCCCTGCCCTGCGAAGCAGCAACAGCAGCGGCGGAGCCACCTCCTCCCTCTGTCTCCCCATAGCAACAAGGCGTCCGAGCCATTAACTCCTCCTCCTTCTCTTCTACCCGCATGCTAACCTTCCTTGCTCACCGCCAACTTTCTCCTCCCTTTATTGTAAATGGGCCGACTCCTTTTCTCGCTTCTCCTGGGACAGAAGAGACAAATTCATTCGAAAGGAAAAGGGCGGGCTGGTATTTTTTGTCGGCGTGGGGAGCGTTTACTTAATGTTAATGCCTGTAAGTATGCACACACAACTGGCACCCCGTGGTCCTCTGAAGAAAAATAAAAAGGCTAGTTCCTTCCACACCTTGACCTTGAATCAGTTCATTCAGGGAACATCCTTAAAGTTTGTCTATTACAAAAGTGGAATTAATCTATTATTGGAATTGGCCATATTATTGGGAAAAGGAGGTGAAACAGTTCAGTTATATGTAAAAGCAAAAACATGGCCAGGGACTGACAGTGGAACAGATTGCAAATTGCTCACATGCAAGTTCTGAGACAGCCACCAATTTCCATGGCATGATCTTCACTATATATTCATCATTTGCAAGGAGAACATCAGGAAGTTCTGAACCTCATTGATTGGGAAGCAGAGAAACTATGAATAAGCTTAAAGAGGATGTTAAGGATAAATGTGAAAGAAACCATGAAAGATGAAGAAACAAGAAAGCAAACTAGATGTCAGAACAAATATTTTAAAGAAAAGATGAGATAGATGATTTGCTTAATGACTGATCACTTAGCAACCATTTAAAGTTACAACAGATCTCCCCAGCTATTTACAAATTCCAGAGATTTGACAGCTGTATGCGCCTTGTGGTCACATGACCATATATCAGGTGCATGGCAACTAGCTCACATTTACTGCAGATTGCAGCTTTCCGAGATCAAGTTACTGCAATTCACAATATTTTTTTCCTATTTCCAGAAAAAAACCCAAAGGAATACATGGATTTGCTTAATGACTGCTGCATTCATTTCACAACTGTTGAGCTCACTTAATGACTGCCATATTTGTTAACAGTTGCTGTAAAAAAAAAATTTTTAATCAGGTCTGGTCACACGGGTACCTTGAGTTAAGATTTACAGCCTTCATTATTTATTCCAGGCCCCATTCCAGTCTTGAGAACTACCTGTAGTAACTGATTCAAGAAAGGTCAAACAAGGACTAAAAGAGTGTAGCGAAATTATGTATACTAGAGATGTTAACATCCTAGAAGATGCGTCCTGTTTATGTGAATATCTAATGCTAGAGGATGAAGTTAGATCAGTTCTCCACTCGTTACTCAATAAGAAGACTATAGAATTGATGGAATATATAAAAATATGGCAAGCAACAGAACAAAAAACTGTAAAGGTTCTAACAGCCCTGCGTCATCATACACAGCTATTTGCTCTATCTTATCCTGTACTTTCAGCTTTCCAAGAGTGTTGTATTTGTTCAGGTCAATATATGGTACTGATTGTTTACATTCTCAGGTTCCATGCATGATACAAGATTTCAGAAATATCTTTCTACATTTAAACATGGGGGCAATAAAATAAAATTAGAAGAAATAAGTGACACAATCAGTATATTTACAGCATTTGAGAGTACTGTTCTATTATATACAGAAGATAAGTATAGTATTTGATTAGTTTTCCAGTCTGATTATGCTTAAAAGTTTAGTCTTTACAAGTATGGGCACCTATCATTGCTTTAGATGAAAAAAAAACTTGATATGAACTATGTGATTAGAATTGGTTGCCTAATTTTAAAAATGTAAGTAGTGTTGGGGAATGCTTGCACATTATGTTTCTGTTGACATGGCTGCTTCCAAGATACCGGGAACATGATTCTACCAATAAAATTCCAAAATCATACTTATATAAAATATATAAATTTATGTAAACTAAATAATGTTCCCTCTATTTTTTTTACAAGTATAATATGTCAACCTTCACTGTTGACAATATGATTAAATTAAACAGATAAATCAACACAATACACTATATCGAAACAATCATTACCAACAAATAAACCATCCTAGTCATAAAAAGCACAAAGTCTAATGACAATCAATTACCTCAAAAATGAAGTGTTGTTGTTGTTAGTTGCGAAGTCATGTCCGACCCTTTGCGGCCCCATGGACAACGTTCCTCCAGGCCTTCCTGTCCTCTACCATCCCCCAGAGTCCATTTAAGCTCACACCGACTGCTTCAGTGACTCCATCCAGCCACCTCATTCTCTGTCGTCCCCTTCTTCTTTTGCCCTCAATCGCTCCCAGCATTAGGCTCTTCTCCAGTGAGTCCTTCCTTCTCATGAGGTGGCCAAATGAAGTAACATTGTTTTAATAGTCTTACAAAAAACAAATCACTAACAAGGGTGTTGTACTCACCTTGAGGGCAAAGAATGCAAAAAGAATGGGGTTCATTCAAGAGGAATAAGTCCTTTAGGTCTGTGTCCCCTGATTTCTTTCAGGGACTGCACCTTGAATGTCCCTTACCTTGGGTGAGCAGGTTTTAACTTGAGTGAAGAGCCCCTAAATTTTCCTGGAGTGAGGCCATAAAGTGCTTTGAATGGAATTCTAAAATGGATACAGAAAAATAGATGTCATGTTGGAAATCTGGCCATCATCCTGGCCACATTTTATACCAACAGACATTTCTGGACCACTTTAAAAGGCAGTTATTTATATTGTATTTGACATTACAGGTAGTCCTTGTTTAGCAAGTTCCTTGTAGAGCAACTGTTCACAATTGCAATGGTAATTACAAAGTAACTTTGTAATAATTCTCACATTTACAACGTTCACAGGATCATAAAGCAAAGGAAACCTGAAGTACAGTAAGATCATAAGCAGAGTCACTCAAAGTCGAGTTGCCAATCCAGTTGTGGTTGATAAATGGGAATTTTCCTGTAATCAAGTCACATGGTGATGAAGGTAGGAATTACTGTTACCAGGGTTTGGTCCAAGTAGGATTATAAACTGGCAATTCCCTCTCAGCTGAACAAAAGCCATGGCTTCTATTTTTCAGAGAATGCATGAGTCTAAGAAGACTCCAAGTTGCAGACTTGTTTCTACAGCTAACCTTAGAACTGCCTCTGAGTTAGTTTCCAGATAGGTAGCAACTCAGCCTTTCTAAGAGTTAGTTTGAGCTGGTTTGTACCATTCCATACCATACCCTCACAGTCTCAGAACTTCCAAAATGTCTCTACCTCAGCCTGGGAAGTTATACATCAACTTCAGGACTATCTAGTCCCAGTGATTGTTGCCTGCCCACTAAGATCAGGAAGAAAAGATTTTCTCCAGGCCCCTTCACATACTGTCATCAATAGGGTTCATGAAGCAAGGCTTTCTCAGCTGCTGCCCTACCATCTCTGGAACAGCATTCTGCCAGAGATTAGATTGACCCCCACAATTTTCAAAAGGAAATAAGGACCTGATTTTTTTCAACAAGACTTTGGGACTTGATAACATTATCTTGTTCTTCCTTGCTGGGGAATGTCTAGTTATGCATTGTATTATCAGTGTTTGAGGTATTTGGGATTGTTCCTTTTTTAAAATAATTTTTATTCTTTTTTAAACAAACAATCCATCTTTCATTTTCCAGTGTGTCATCTGGGTACAATTTTGTGCATATTAAAAATTTACAGTTACATAGTATTTCATAGTACCATATCATTTTCTATTTTAACAAATCACCTTATCAATCTTATCTTAATTTTAGTCGAACAATCAAAACTAACACTTAATAATCATATGCATACCATTTCTGATAATTTCTCTCTTATCCACTCTCTATCCATTGGTAAAAATTTTCCCATACCCTATAATATTCTGTTTCTTCTTTTTCTTTAATTGCCAATGTCAGTCTATTCATTTCTGCACATTCTAACATTTTCTTTATCACATTCTCTTCTGTTGACATCGATTATATAACCATCAAAATATTTACTAATCAGTTTTTCTTTCTCACCTAGTTTATATTTCACATAAATCCACTCATCTAACCTCTGTGTCTATCAACTAGCCATTTGTAGAAAAGTTCCCACGTTATAAAATATTCCGAATCTTCTTTTCCTTTAATTTTTAGAGTTAACCTATTAATTTCTGCACATTCCAGAATCTTTTTGATTCTATTATCGTCTGTAGGGGTTACTTCCTTTTTTCCACTATTGTGCGTATACAATCCTGGCTGCTGTTAGAATATGTAAAATTAAATATGTATTACCTTTACTATAGTTTTCTGGTAGCATGCCCAACAGGAATGTCTCAGGTTTCAAGTCTGTGTGTTGTTTCGTCATAGTTTCCAGGTCTTGTTTCCTTTCTGATTGTAATGCTTTCTAAATTTCTAACCATGATTCTTGAAAAGATTTATTTGAGTAGGTTGGCATCCAGGTAGGCATTATTGATGTCAAGATAGGGTTCTTCCTCAGCAGACAGCAGCTTTTGAAGCCTTCTGAAGTTCGTTCTTGCCAGATTTTCTTGCTCTCCTCAGAAAGAAAATGGCTAATCTTGACGGCCTCCTCATAGAGTGGTTTTTAGCTGTCATTTTGACAGAAGAACAGGACAGGCCCTTTCAGTTTCTAGATGTCAGCCGATGTTTATTGGTGCCTTTTAAGGAAGGACTTTCGCTATCAAGCTGTCACAAGTCTACAAGTAATCTCCCCGCATTGTCAATTGCATTGTTTGAAAGATAAACTATTTCCTGGACATGCGTGGGCCATGTTTGTATCTTGTAACAAAATGTCCACTTTTAGCGCTTCTCTTTCTTGTTAAACTGGAATCCCCACATGCAGGTTAACCAGTGTTTAGAAAATGCTTCCTTTGTGCAGATCTTTCTTTCTTTATACAATGCCTTGACTGTGTTCAAAAATAGTTTCGGGTAAGTGTGTCAGCCTACACTGGAATCCGTTGGTTGTTTCTGATGCCGAGGTCGAAAGTTTTCTCCCTCACTTACCCGCTTCTTTGAGAGTCCAGAATTTTTCTGGTTATCTTACAGATTGGGACATGATTCATTTGGGATTAGTGTCCCGGAAAGAGATATCACAATATCACAATAGAATAGGATAATTAATTTGATTTTTCCTAGAGTAGACCAAGCCAAGACCAAATACGCCAGGGAATTTCTAGAAGCCTGGCACTCTGACAAATCACCCAGACACATAGACATTAACAACATCTCTAGACTAGGCAAAAGATATTTTTTTCAAGAGGCAACCATATTTTCTGGTTTTTCTTTGAAGACGTTTCGTGAAGATCAATCGAGATCAAGTGAGGTACTAATACCATTCTGTAAAGCCTTAGTAAGACCACACCTAGAGTACTGCATCCAGTTTTGGTCACCACACTATTAAAAAGATGTTGAGGCTCTAGAAAAAGTGCAGAGAAGAGCAACCAGGATG
>JANHJO010002181.1:11110-27512 GCA_032468235.1 Pseudoxyrhopus heterurus | reverse complement strand
AGTATCCTATGACTATCACTAAGTGTTGTATGTTATGATTCATGATGAATGTATTTATGATGACTATGATCATGATTGATCACTTATATCTTGTATGTACGCTGAGAGCTTATGCACCGAAGACAAATTCCTTGTGTGTCCAATCACACTTGGCCAATAAAGAATTATTCTATTCTGTTCTGTTCCGTTCCGTTCCGTTCCATTCCATTCTATTCTATTCTATTCTCATCGATTAAAGTATGTATTTGTCCTTGGAGCATATTAAGATATTTCATACTCCACTTTAGATCTCAAAGAACTTCCATGATGACTTACTTGTAAAAACATTCCAAGATCAAGATAGATCGGTGTAAAATGATTGTGAAAATATGCAAAACAATATGACAGCTTAAAAAAGCATATACAAAGGGGGGGAAATCACATGCAAAATGCTTCTATATCTAGCAACTTGAATCAAGCTAAAATTATTCTGTATCTCTTAACAATAGAATTCAAAATCCACATGAATTATTCAGCGAATATTTAATTGTGATTTTAAAAAAAAAGATACGTCACCATCTCAATAAATAGAAATACATCAATAATATTTTTATCTTTCTAATTTCAATGTGATAAGTTCTCTCTGAAGCTAATTAAAAACAAAGGCAGTGCATCATTCATGAACATTGGTTTCTTATTACAATTAATTAAATGATTAGTAACAGACTCTGTATTATTAGACTGACACTATTACAAAAACTCAAAAGAAAATTGATTTTCTATAAATCAGACCCACTACGGTATCACTGAGTATCTAAGAGCCTTCTGTAACTGGTTACCTTCCACATGTGTTGAGATTACAGTTCCTAAACTGTGAACTAGGCTAGATGGAAACTCTGGAAATTGTTAACCCAATATACTGGATGGGCATTGATATGGGAAAAGTGATATAAGAATTACATTAACCAGTTTTGGGGGGAAAAGACCATATATGTTTTCTCTCTCTCTTCTGACTAAAATATCCCTAACCCAATTCTGGGAGAAACAGCAGGTCTTAAGCAGTTTATGGAAAATCAGAATAGTGGGAGCAATATGAATCTAACTGATCTAACCTTCACATAGCCATGTAGTCAACTGACCATATAACCCTATATTTCCACCTTTCCCAAGAAATAATTTTATATACTTTGTGGGAAAGTTCTTTGGATGAGCTCCCTGTTCTGTATTTAATGTGCTAATATTACTGGGCAGTTAACTCCCTGGACAGTTTCTGCTAGGTTGCTAGCTTTCTGTAGATGTTCCTCATTTGGCTGAAATGCCCTCTTGAAAACAGAAGCAGAACAGTTGTCAGAAGTATTGGTAGGAAAACCAACATCAGGTATAATTGTGGAATTTGCATTGGTTGAGTCAGCTTCAATTAAGGGGTGCGGGAGACTCCGATTCTTCTAGTTGTGAGATTTGAGGCTGCTCTTCCAGTATGTCATGCATTCTTTTAGTTCTTGATTGATAATAGGCAAAAAAAGATGTGTATTCCTGACAAATCTTTTTACTAATGTAAGGGCTAGCAAAATGTAGGCACAGCTCATCTTTATATAATCTCCCTTTATCTCTGTTGTATAAACACAAACTATTCAGTGTTCACAGCTGTTCTCTGCAACATAGTAATTGGTGTGAATAGAATTAATACTCTCTTTCTTCATTGAACATGTCTGTGCTAATCCGTGCTGGTCTAATTCCCTGCATTTTGCTTAGCAAATGAATTGAGATGAAGCATTTATGGAACAAGTATGAGAAGTAACAACAGCTCCAATTTATTTATTTAGGTTTTCTCCTCCCTCATGAAGTAAAGGTTGAAGAGAGATATATTGCAGTCATAGCAGGTTCTTTGTTCACATCAACAAGAGATAAAAATGTATATCTGAGCAAATCAAACATTGGCTTATAAATATGTTTTGCTCTTCTAAATTGTCAGTGAGATCTTAAGAAGATTGTGTATGTAGTAAAGAAGGGTATTCATCCAGAGTGGTGCGGAATATGTGATATGTACTAACCAATAAGCTTTTATATGAGCAATGCATTCAAATCAGTTTATACTGGAAACCTTTATCAACCCTAGGACTGGAAAAAATTGTACAGCTAGAAAAGATTTAAGGAGTTTTTAGTACTCTTAAATGTATTATCACAGTTGGGTGGTAGTTTGTAGCCAATGTTAGCTGAACATGAAAGTTAAGCAGATCAATCCTAGTTAGTATTTGGATGGGAGACCCACTGGGTAATACTAGGGTTGAAGGCTAGACTGGAAAATAAAGCAAAACCCCCAAAAGAAGGCAATATCAAACTGCTTTCACACCCGTGCTAGGACAACTGAATAGATATCTCCATGAAGCCAGTTAAGTTCAATCTGAAAGATATTTTATTTGTAATATATCTTAACCCAACCTAAATTCCAACTGAGCATGGAAATCGTTGCAAATCAGATTATGGATATGAGCATGTAACTCAGAGTAAATTCAGAGGTGTATAAATTCAGAGTCAGCTTGATGTCAGCATTCCAAGTAATGCACCCTTAGAAAGCAGAACTCTGAGGCAGGGAATTCCTCAAAGAATAATTTATTGGATACATCATATTGGCACAACTGGTGAAAGCCGACTCTGAAGTTCCTGTGGCTTTCACCTAATTAAAAAGAAAAAGTTTCCCCTTTCCCCCAAATCACTGGTCACGCTGTCCAATCAAGGTGTTGGCCGGTTGCTTGGTTACTTCACTCCTCCTCTGGCCAGCCACCTGCGAGAATGTCCTTGGTTCCCACAGGAAAACTTTATTGTTTTGGCTACAACACCCCATCTAGCTATTTCCCCTCTCCCTCTGTTGTGTGGCAACCTTGAAGCCTCCGTGATGGCCTCAGCCAGGTTTACTTCAGGGTTGACAATGCCAGTTGTAGCCTTGATATCAGAGCAACATGGTCTTGATACATCTGACTTACACAAACATGCAAATTGTATGTATTTCTGTGCTATTAGGCAAAAAAAATTAGGCATATAAATTTTAAGTTATTCTGAAGGTATGTTCATGCAAGCATTGTTTGATTGGCAATTGGAAACATCTAGTTATTTCAGATAATTAAGGTAGCCGGTAACAATCCATTAGCACATCAGACCGTTTGAAGACAGTGAAGACAAAACACTGGGGGGTTACTGCAGGTGCTGTGAGTCACGAAGCAAAGATCTCTAATAACTCATCATTGCTTCTGGAGAATGGAGTTTTGTAATTCCCAGGAGTTCTAAGTTTAAATTCTTAGCTTTATTTTGCTTTAACCTATCCATTAATTTCTCGCATTGTCTGTTACTGAATTCAAATAAGGAATTAGCATATTCCATAGATCCTTTCATAAATTGTCACTACTTTGCAATCCATTCCCTCTTTCATGAAGAGTTCAATGAGAACTCGCATTGTTCATAATAGAAAATTCATGTTCATTCCTCAAGATTGCCTTATAAGAAATGGGGTAACAGGTAGTGATAAAAAGAACTTTCACAACTGCTCTGGATCAGATGGATAATAGTGATCTAGATAAAAATTCAGAACTGATATAAGCCAGTTTTCTGGATTTCCCGATTCAATATGAAGCCATTGGGCAGTGTTCTCCTGTCACCTACAAGCTATGACGATCAGATCTCTAAATGTACTAGTATCATAATTCTCATTATCAGCAACTTGGGGTTCAAGGATTAGATCTTTAGCTCTATTCAGGCAGCTTTGGGATTAGTGTGCTACCAAAAACTACATGATAAAATTCTTCTAAAATTGAAATTCTTCCTGGCAGGTAACCACTCTCAGCAATGCACCAAAAAGAAATCTGAGGCCATTCAAATGAGGTACAGGGGATATCTGTTGGCCTTAAGCAATAAAATGTCTGGCTTAAGTCAGCTTTGCCTGTGGAAAGTTTCTCTCCCCAGCTTATTTATTGTGACTGAACCAATAATTCAATCAGGCAACCTGTTTAGTTGTCTCTGGGCTAGGTTTGTATGTAATTTTGAAAAGGAATTTTACTTTCAGGAAACATAGGTTGTAATTTTTAACGAAATAATATTTTTGAATTTTGTTCTACAAAAACAAACAGACAACAACTAGGAGTAAATGGATTAGGAGTGGAGGCTTAGTTAGTTCAATCTTGGACCCATCATAGCTTTGATTGGACTTTCTCCTAGAAGATAGATGTTACTTTTGATGAGGAAAAAGTGGCCTCAGGTTGAAGAAAAAAAACTATCATTGAATTCATTATACCACATCGGAAATATAATTTTTAAAAGATGAAACCGAGATGCTTTAAAAATATTGAGGACTTGAGAATCTGAGAATTTATTTGTGGCCTGATGTGGCAAAGGTAAAAAATAGCAAGGAACACCTATTTTTGGCATTCTTCAATGAAAAACATAGAACTGTTATTGGAGCTGAGTAGCATTTTGTTTTTTGAGAAACATTAAATTCTTAGAGTATAAGCTCACCATTCGACATCCAGAAATGAGAAACAGAAGGCTACAGACTCCAAAAATTAGTTTTTACTGTATACATGTACACAGGCATACACAAACTAGAAAGAAAACTTTTTTGCTCACTCCATTCAAATCTGTTCTGTAATTCCAAAAGTGTGAACAACTTTACACAGAAATGTCAAAAGAAATGTTCTTTCTAAAACATGAACCTCTGTTCAACATGTAGAATTTTAATTTGATAATTTCAGCACTACGGTCTGAATAGGAACCTCTTTTATATACTGTACTAGCTGATAACCTGGCATTGTCCACATATTTATTTATCCCAACCCTGTATTAGACAGGAATGGTGATGTCACATGGCAATGTAATTGCAGAATGGGCTGTCCTCCCTCCTTCCATTAACGTCTCCGCAAAAAGATCTCCATAATTCCTGAAAAGGCGATGGCAAGAGCAACTTCTCCCTGAGCCCTGATTTCAGCGACAATTAAATTAGTTAAAAATGTTTTTCCTGTGACCCCAGAAGTGTCAAGAAATGTCGTCTCATATATAATCTGCATGATGTATGTCGTGTTGGTCTCTTAGTGCTACAGGCAGGCCCTGTTACAAACGCTCCTTGAGGAGTCCTGTGAAGCCGTTACTATGGCAACTCCACTGCGCTGTAGGCTGTATCTTTATGGAACACACACTCTGAGGGGTCAGAACACACACCCTGAGGGGTGTTAGGGGTGTCTTACCCCCACCATATTTGTTTCCAGAAAGTAAGTCATCTGTGTACCAAGTTTGGTTGAAATTGCTCGAGGCGTTCCAGAGTTATTCTGGAACATACACACACACATCCATTTGTTACATATATAGATGAATGATCAGTAGAAGATGCAGTGTCAAATTACTTCCCATATGATACCGAATCCATGCCTTGCAGTGCAAGTAAAAGTGATCCCTTTAAAGCATGGAAACCTTTGCTAATTCAAGGGCTGAAATGTCCCATCTTTAGAGATAATCACAGCACCACAATAAATTAGACAATTTCTTCCTAAAAGGTTGTCTCATGCCATATTTCAGAATTCACGTAGTCCTGACAATGACAAAATATTCTTTTAGTTTTCCACAGCCATTTGTGTATATGTGATTATCACAGGTATAACTAAATCAAGCCATCTTGTCCCACCCATAATCAGCATCTGTGATGAGTTTTCTAAGTGCCCATCAGATAAATCAGCATGAAACCAAAACATAAATCAGAACTCAGGTGATTTATGAGGCTGTTTACTAAACTATATTGAACCGATGCCAGGTATGGAGAACTCGTGCGTGACTAGTAGAGAATATTATGTGTGTTTTTCACTTTGGAGATTTTTTTTTGCCTTATATGGCTTTTCAAAATCTATATTTTGAGGAAAGAGGCTGTTGCTGCCAGAGTAATTGATTTTGCATACTAAAAAGGTAAATGTTCATAGAAGGTAAATTCTCAGTATATGACAGTTTTGCTGATCAAAGTTTTTCTTTGTTTTGTTTTTAGTTCATTGCTGTAAAAGGTCAAATGTTCTGGAATGTTAATACTGACTAGTGTACACATACATAAATGCAAAGACACACACAGGGACACACACAAAGTACACACACATATTTGGATGGGGAATTATAATCCAAGAGAAATAATTAAAAATAATAACTCAAATTCATTTTTTCCCCAGGTGTCATTGGTTCTAATCCCAAACCCTGGTCAATCTTGTCAGAATAACAGAGTTGGAAGGGACCTTGGAGGTCTTTTAATCCAGTCTCCTGTTTAAGCATAAGACCCTACCCCATTTCAGACAAATGGATATCCAATCTCTTCTGAAAAAACCTCCAGGGACAGAGCACCCAAAGCCTCTGAAGGCAAGCCATTCCACTAGTCAGGTTTGAGCTGAAGTCTGTTCTTCTCCATTCAAATCAATCGCCCTTCAGACACTGTCACTATAATGACAGCTCCTGAGGCTGAAATGTATAATTGGGTATAATCACTATATTGATGATACCAGACCCTAAACCCCTATTAAATGGGAGGGCTAAGAGTGTCAAAACGTGAGGGATCAGAGAAGTGAGGGATGAGTAAAACAATGTTTCTCTCCCATAAACACCAACTGTCCCTGAACTTTTCTTGGCAAGGTTTTTCAGACGTAGTTAGCTAGTAAAAGGGATTAGCTCAAAATCACCCAGGTGGCTCTCATGCCCAGGGTGGGACTCGAGCTCATAGTCTCTAGTCCAGACCTGCACATTTTATGATTCATGGCTTGTCCCATTCTTGCTTGCAGTGGCGGTGTTGTTTTTGGTAAGAGGTGGGGCAGCATCGATGGTAGGATGGAGTGGGGAAATGGAATAGGAATAGGAATAGGAATAGGAATAGAATAGAATAGAATAGAATAGAATAGAATAGAATAGAATAGAATAGAATAGAATAGAATAGAATAGAATAGAATACTTTATTGTTCAAGTGTGATTAGACACAAGGAATTTGTCTC
This sequence comes from Pseudoxyrhopus heterurus, assembly GCA_032468235.1. Taxonomy (NCBI): domain Eukaryota; kingdom Metazoa; phylum Chordata; class Lepidosauria; order Squamata; genus Pseudoxyrhopus; species Pseudoxyrhopus heterurus. The sequence goes on along the minus strand of JANHJO010002181.1, from coordinate 20,538 downwards.
CAGTGCATAAGCTCTCAACGTACATGCAAAGCAGAGTAACAACAACAACAACAACAATGTGCCAGATATCACAGTTTTCAAAACCTAAAGTGTACAATTTATTGATATGGCTGTACCAGGAGACGCCAGAATCGAAGAAAAAGAACTGGAAAAAATCATGAAATATTGTGAGCTGGCCATCAAAACTATGCGATTATGGATGAAACATGTAACAGTGATACCCATTGTCATCAGCGCACTAGGTACCATGTCCAATAATTTTACAAAATACATCAGCTTCCTGCAATAACACCAGCAGAACTGCAAAAAAATGTGCTATTCAGAACATGATACATTTTAAGAAGATACTTGGTTGATATTTAGGATGCTGGCAGCAACCCGTATCAACCATCAGCACTAGTTAATTATATTTGTGATACATTTTTAAATGCTCAGTTGACTGTTTCATGTTTAATGAATAAAAGAGATAATAATACTGTAGCCATACAACATGAATAAACATAAGACAGTGCTGTGAGAATTAGGTGTTCAGCAGAGTGATGGCACGAGGGGGGAAAACCCTGTCCCTGTGTCTAGTTGTTTTGGCATACAATGCCCTATAGCAGTGTCCTGAGGGGAGGAGTTGAAATAGTTTGTGTCCAAGATATGATGTGTCTACATTTATCTTCTCAGCCCTCCTTCTGATTCACACAATATCAAATCCTCAAAGGAAGAAAGGCTGGTTGCAATTGCTTTTTTCTGTAGCCCTAACTATCTGTTGAAGTCTGTACCTATCCTTTTTGGTTGCTATACCAAAGCGGGCAGTCCAGAAGAATTATCAGTGTAATTGTGGCTTGTAGAATTTTCTTTTAGTGCTGCAATTTTCCTATTTCTGTACATTTTATGACAACTCCAGGAAACACATTGTGTTGTTTTTGTTGTTGTTGCTGTTTTGCTACTTTTTGTTTGCTCAGATTTGGTTCATTGATATTTTTCTCCATTACACAGACCATCCAATTTGGCCCAAGCATTCAGAATATCTTCACAGAAGGATTTTATTTGTTTACATACTTTCTTATTTATTGGATTGAATTTAATTTCACCCAATTAAAAACCAGAATTACAACTGAGAAACAGAAAATGCAGGCAAGTGAAAATCATGAATGTAGCCATCTGGCAGGCTCTGAACCATAACTTTACCTTCAGGCACTTTGGCAGTATTCTGCTTTTAGAGGCTTTTGTAATGCAAGCAAAGTCAAGATTAATCTAGGGCCATGATGTTCCAAAGGGCAAGTGTTGTGACAGGAAATATATTATATATTGTTGTTGTTGTTAGTTGCGAAGTTGTGTCTGACCCATCGTGACCCCATGGACAACGTTCCTCCAGGCCTTCCTGTCCTCTACCATCCCCCGGATGGGGATCTGTAGAGAAGTGAAAAATACCAAAATAATGCCCAGGAGCTATATTTTAACATATTAATTTTTACTGTTTTGGATGAAATGATTTGATCATTTGGTATACCAAGCCCTCATCTACAATTTGGATGGGTTCCCCAGTGTCGATTAAGACAATTGTTCCCATAGACCACGGATGTCAAACTCGATTTCATTGAGGGCCACATTAGGGTTGTGTTTGACCTTGGGGGGGCGAGGTGGGCGTGGCTGGGGTGGGCGTGGCCAGCTTGGCCTCACTTGTATCGGGGGTGCCTTGGTGGCCAGTGAAAATGGGCTCCCAAACTCCGTTTTTGGCTGCGACAGCCTCCTGCAACCCTCTGTCAGCAAAAACGGAGCTTGGGAGGACCACAGATGGTCCTTCACTGTTTCCAAGGCTGCCCCGCAGGCCAGATCTAAACACCCCGGATCCGACCCCTGCATCTTGAGTTGGACATCCCTGCCACAGACGATAAGCCATTATATGACTTATTCCTACATAATACCCATGGTTATTGGCACAAACTTCTCTGGAAGGAACTTTTTGAAGAGCAGATTTCAATGGTAACTCTCTCTTACTAGTTTCAGGAGGATCAGCAATGCACTGCTAGCACATATGAAAGAGTAAATCCACTAATGTCAAATTTACGTTGATAATATGCTTGCTTACCTGTCCAATTTTAGTTTGTGGGCCAACATCCTCCAATCGTGGCCTCTTGTTTGAGGAGCATCTAGGCTACTGCAAAGCTTCTGACGGATAGGAAGAGGAATGCTGAATGCACAGGGTCCTACAATGGTTGTAATGGTGCTTGCTGGATCCATAAGTGGATATTCAATGCCAGTAGGTTCCTGCATATATGAAAAGTAGAAAATATGGCCACACAATAAGCAAGGGGACAGAATTAGATTAACAAAGAAGCACTCTGTGTAATATAAAGCCTTTGGTTGTATTAGATGTAACATAATGGCTATGAATCTTTGGAAGTTCTTTGGAAGTACTTTTATATTGCTTTTCTACTACCTTTTACTAGAAAGGCAACATAAAATACTTTAAAACAAACTTTTAAAATTACTAATGTCCTCATATTCCTCATTTGAGCCATGGCATCCAGGGAATTTTACCACTGTCTGTTGCAGCTTCCCCTATACAGTGTCATAATAACTTAATAAATTAAGCATAGTCTTAATTTTAGGAAATGGCCTGAGACACAGTCATACAGTTCTTTACAATCTGGTGGTTGTAACAATGAATGGTTATTACCATCCCAGTGGAACCATAATGGGACATTCATGTAACAATGAATAAATGAAACAAAGTTGGTGCTTGGCTTTCATATACCAGTTTCCTATTTACTTGCTTACTTTTTTTATTTAAAAGATTATCTGGGACAAATTGGGCACTACATTCTTTCCTCTGCTTATATAGTCCTCATATACAGTAGGACGTTGATTTTGCAATTGATAATTAATAATTGCAATTGATAATTAATATACCAGGAATGACTTGCTGTATTTTACTTCACTAGATGTTGCTGACTACAGGAGGCGGTGCTCATCTCTGTTTCAAGGCCATTAAGCTGGTGCTGTCTGGAGATATTTCCATGGTCGTATGGCCAGCATGATGTCACGGAACGCTGTTACCTTCCCACCGAAGTGGTACCTATTTATCTACTTGCATTTGCATGCTTTCAAACTGTCAGAAACTGAGACAAGAACGGGAGCTCACCCGGTCACATGGCGCTAGAGTCTCGAATGCAAGCTGTCAGCTTTACAGCTGACAAGCCCAGTGTCTTAACCTCTAAGACACCACACTGCCCATATCCTTGAATGCCACAAGCAAATCATTCCATGTGTTGCCCTTGAGACAATTCCACTGTGCTACTGCTAGAGAACAATCCTCAGTCAAAAGACGGTGATGGCTATCAATGATGTATGTAAAGAGCTTAAGGTTCTATTACTGTTTTTTTCAGGTAGGTTTTTCAGAGTTGGCAAAACTCTTCTCTTTAAATCTGTAAAGTTAATGCCAGTCATTGCCATAGCCCTGAACCAGCTAGATGAATCTTCTGACCTATTATAGAACAATTCCTTCAATCCTAGGAATCACCCATTTTCCCCCCAGACAAAAGTATTGGTAAGCATCAACAAATATGAGAAAAGGACAAGTCCGATCATATTTCAGATAGAATATGTGAACGTATGAATAGTTTATTATGGTATTTAAAAAGTGCAGTGAGAGTGCTGCAAAATATTTTTCTGGATAACCTAAATACTTTACTACTACCATCACCACTGTATTTTTGCAGATAGTTCTTGCCCATAAAAGATAAAATTCACAAGTCTTAAAAAAAGAAGAAGATATTTCTGCAACAGGAAATGTTCATAATAAAATTAAGATTTGAAATCCATTGGCTATACTATATTGAGAAACCAAATACAGCCCCCCAAATGAAATACAAATAATAATGTAAACACAACATTGGGAATCCTGGTAACCCTGAAAATGGTCACATAACCCATGGACACATAATATATAATATTCCAAATCAATTTACAAAGTGTAATTATCTCCACTTAGAGATAATTCATTTAGAATTAAGATAAGATAATTCATGTGGAAATTAAGAATAAAACACAATCATCAACATCTCCCCCTTCTTTATAATACAGCCATACTATGTCCTTACTTTTTGCTTTTTTTCTTGAGAAAAGTACTATACTGCTTGGAAAACAAGATTATGCATAGGCCTGGCAGAAGCATGTTATCAAAAATTGGTATACAGTACATATATAGTATGCACACTCACACACACAAATACCCATTTACAAGAAAACCTTAGATGACATTTGCAGGAGATGAAACCAATAAAAACTTATTGTTTCAGGATCTTCTATCTCTAGCAAAGCAAAGGTTATGTTGTTGGTAAACTACTAAATAATAAAAAGGAATCTGCTTTAAATGTCAGATTCTTTATATTTCATGTACAGGTTTGAGTACAGCAGTGTTCCAGAACTCATTTCAACCAATAAAACCAATGTTAGACCTTGTCAGTGTCACAGTATAGTCAACATTTGAGAATGTAAATAAATGTTACCTGTGTAGTGAATGAAGCCTGACATAGGTGGATGTGGTTGGATCAAAATGATTGCTCACAGACTATATTCTATACATTAGAATTGCTAGGGTAATTTTTCCAAACAGACAACAGCAAGAACTTCAGGAACACAGAAAAGGGTCTTTATTATAACAATAAAGACTGATTCCATATCCCTACTTGGACTAGAGAAACAAGACAAGAGCCACAGGGGTGCAGTGGTTAGAGTGCAGTACTGCAGGCTACTTCTGCTGATTGCCGATTGCCTGCAATCTGGCAGTTCAAATCTCACCAGGCTCAAGGTTGATTCAGCCTTCCATCCTTCCGAGGTGGGTAAAATGAGGACCCAGCTTGTTGGGGGCAATAGGCTGACTCTGTAAACTGCTTACAGTGCTGTAAAGCACTGTAAAGCGATATGTAAGTTTAAGTATATTACTATTTACTGGCTCAAAGGCATTTTGCACACTCTCAGCCAAATTTGCTACTGATTTTACAAAGTAGGAATTATGTACCTAACGGTGCCAGGCTGCCTAGAACAGTGTTTTGCAACCTTGGCAATTTTAAGAGGGATAGATTTTAACTTCCAGAATTCCCCAGCAAGCCATGCTGGGAGTTGAATTCTGGGAATCAAAGTCCATGCCACCTAAAGTTACCGAGGTTGAGAAACACTAGCCTAGACTTTAAAGGGGCCAAATCAAAAGGTAAGAAAAAGGCCAACCTTGAAAACCCAAATTCATTTTCTGGTTTTCTAGCATGTTCTTTTCTTCTGCAAAGGGCTCAAAGGGTCCACTGGATTATTGTACCACTGGATTATTGTAAAAGTCCGGGCCAGATGTCACTTCCAATCCTCTGTCCCAAAGGTGCTTTTTCAGCTTGGAGAAGCTGAAGAAGTTTCTTGGATGAGAAGTGAAATGTCTTCAAAAGAAAAATCAAGGAAGTCCAGTTGCCTCCTGAAAAAGCACCTTTGGGACAACCATGACCTGGATCACCGAGAATCTCTACAGACTTTTAGCTATACAATTTGGGATGAACACCCTTTAAATGGTGTGGGAATAGGAATGGATTTCCAGAGGAAAAAATATTGCAGACTACAGGAACCAGGAGCATTACTCAGGTGACCCTGAGAACACAGATAAACTTCCAAGTGCTTCAACGACACTCTAAAAGGATGCAAATTACCAACTGTCTGCAAGGAATATAAATCCTTCCATTCCTCCTTCCATTCCTCATTCTCCTGTCAGAGCTGAAGAAGCTTCTTGGATGAGAAGCAAAACGTCTCCAAAGAAAAAATAAGGAAGTCCACTTGCCTCCTGAAAAAGCACCTTTGGGACAACCGTGACCTGGATGTCTGAGAATCTCTACAGACTTGTCATTTTTTTCCTATAACTTAACACTTAACAGAATTGGAAGGGACCTTGGAGGTCTTCTAGTCCAACCCTCTGCTCAGGCAGGAAACCCTATAACATTTCAGATAAATGGTTGTCCAATCTTCCGGTCTTAAAGTCTTCCGGTGTTGGAGCATTCACAACTTCTTGAGGCAAGGTTTTCCACTGACTAATTGTTCTGTCAGGAAATTTCTCCTTAGTTCTAGGCTGCTTCTCTCCTTGATTACTTTCCATCCATTGCTTCTTGTCCTGGTTTCAGGGTGCTTTGGAGAATAGATTGATTCTCCCTCTATTCTTTGTAGCAACCCCTGAGATATTGGAACATTGCTATCATGTCACCTCTAGTCCTCCTTTTCTTTAAACCAGACATACCCAATTCCAGCAACTGTTCGTTATATGTTTTAGCCTCCAATTCCCTAATCATCTTTCTTGTTCTCCTCTGCACTCTTTCTAGAGTCTCAACATCTTTTTTACATCATGGCAATCAAAACCTCTGATGTCTTTTTCCATGTCCCTCTTGATTATCCCTTTCTTTCCATGTTCTCAACAAATTTATTGCTTTCCTGTACTCTAAAATTTGTCTGATATCTGATAGATATGCTAGCACATTTGATATACAAATGTCCTATGCACTATAATTTAAAGGGAATTTATCATACAGGTCCGGGGCATTATCACTGCTGATGCCACAAGTGTCAGAACTCCTATCTACCCTAACCCTTGCTCCCTTTGTGCAATATGACCAGTTTTATGAATTGCAAGAAGGCAGTAGGGAATTCAGAACTCGAGCACAAGTGGTAAGATTTCACACTGGACCATGAAGCATATTTTATAGTACATCGAAGTATTGATCAGCAACTATCAACTTTCCTTTATTTCCCAAAATCTTATCATTATCAGTATATCCAAAAATCAGAACTCTGAATTTATAGATTAAAAAATAATTATCATTTTGATATTCTGAGTGAAGGTATTCATTCTCCAATCTCTCAAAAACTATCTAATTGTCTTAATGACAATTTTGCAATACTGAGAACAAGGACTGGAAATGTGCTCTCCCTTGAGCTGGTAGTACATTTAAAAAATCACTATCTCAATGTTACATTAAAAGAAAACAAAGGACAGACAGGCAGACAGTCAGACACTCACAAGCCCAGATAGACTAGTGCTTTATATATGGCTTTATATATGGCCTGCCATTGAGAATGTGAAAACTTACCAGAATTGTGTAAGTTTCATCCCTTCTCAGTTGATAGAATTACTCAGGAGATGTGAAACTATCAAGTCAGTATTCCTCTTACAAGACAGAGCAATTAAAACTCAGGAACTAGAATGATGGGTTTGGAAATCACTCTACTTAATAAGAAAATGGGTCAGACCCAGGTTCCATGAAGCTCCAGTATTTCCAGATGAATACTCATTTGTAGGAACAGAAGAAAATTTTCTCTACTATTAAACAGGGGTTATGATATTGGAGTGACCAAAAAGAATCTTTAAAATGCATTTTCTTCCAAGGTGCTAAAGCAAAGTTAATGGCAAATGATACCTTTATCCTCTACCTTGGTTATTCTACATTATTGGGCAGGTGTGTACATGGAGAAGATGGAAGGGTTCTTGTTAGAGCAGAGGCGTCAAACCTTGTCAACTTTAAAACTTGTGGGCTTCAACTCTCAGAATTCCCCGGCAAGCATGAATGGCTGCAGAATTGTGAGAGTTGAAGTCCACATGTCTCAAAGTTGACAAGGTTGGATACCTCTATTTTAGACTGACAAAAAGGGACAGAGACATCTGCGAAGAAAGAAAATGATGAAATATATCATGACTTCATGACTCAACATGAATACTTGTGTCAGATGTGGGAGAGCACGTAGATAAGAGTGAAGTTTCCTGCATGTCATCACTGTGGACATGTCATAATTTAGACACAACCCTTGTTTCATGTAGAAATCTAGTAGAGGAGAGTGTGCAGAATTTTTTATGCTCTGATTTTAATCAAAAACAGAAAAGAACATGAGAACTGGTAACACATTTCAAAATATAATTTGAAATGGCATTTTTATTCATTCATTCATCAAATTAGCATCAGTATTTTTTAAATACTGGTCCTTCATTCAACAAAAATTAATGAAACATTGATGCTTATTTGACTTTAGCAGTGCATTTGGGTGCCTGCGCTGTGGAAGTGACATGGTAGCAATAGGAAACGACTGCCTCAATAATATAATACAATGAATGCATTGGTGCAAAAATCAGTTACTACTTTTTGAAAGGTGAACTTTATCAACAAGGCAACTATATAATGTAATATAGATTTTCTGAGGTTAAAATGAGTCTGTCATAGTGGTTGGAAGCAGCAACTGAAAGGAATTGTAAAATTTGTGCTTTCCCAACTGGAAACTTAATGTTCAAATCCTGACACTCCCTTCATGCCCCCAGTATATGTTCTGGTGGAGTGAAGCAAATAGTTGCTTTTACTCCTTTTCAAACACCGCAATAAAATTATGATAAAGAAGAAAATGGTGAAACTTTGTATGCCCTATAACAGGGGTGTCAAACTCGCAGCCCGCAGGACAGATGCGTCATGTGCTGCCCCTGCCTCCGCCCAGTTTAGCGAAGGGGAAAAAAGTCCCGATATGTCACGTGACAGCGCCGTGACAACGCAAGTTTGACACCCCTGCCCTACAATATATAACCAGTTTTCTAGTCTAATGTACTGATACATAATAGTGGTGGCACAGTGGTTAGAATGCAGTATTGCAGGCTAGCTCTGACGACTGCCAGCAGTTCAGTCCTGACCGGCTCAAGGTTGACTTAGCCTTCCATTGTTCCGAGGTCGGTAAAATGAGGAGCCAGATTGTTGGGGCCAATATGCTGACTCTGTAAAATGCTTAGAGAGGGCTATAAAGCACTATATACGTCTGCTATTACTATTGCTAAATAGAGTCTCAACAGAAGTCAGGAGATAGGGTAGATGATCAGATGAAAATTAACCTGACTATGTGATCTGACTATGTCAAATCTTAAGCTTAATACTATCTAACAGGGCCTTCTGAAGAATTAATTCTCATCACAGTTAATAATTAGACCCACTTTTTTCATAAATGTTCTAATATTTACACCAATACTTTGTGAATGCCTATATGATCAGATTTGATTAGTTATTGCTTTAAAATATTTCATAACAACTTTTAACTTCTTAGACTTTTCTAGCTTGAGCGGTTGTTTCTGTTACACTGGTTTAAATGTTATAAGTTTCAAGAATTATATTCACTGATTAAAATTTTAATACATTTAAATACACACACCAAGGTCATTGGTCACTGGACCAGAAAATGGATTTAAAAATATAACTAAAGATATGAATTCATAAAATCCATGGGACAATCATGAAATGAGTTGGAGGATGGTGGCTCATTATTTCTGGTTTTCACCAAAAGTTCACTTGACAAAGAGATAATGGATAGGATAGGATAGGGTAGGGTAGGGTAGGGTAGGGTAGGGTAGGGTAGGGTAGGGTAGGGTAGGATAGGATAGGATATTT
>JANHJO010002178.1:126930-142141 GCA_032468235.1 Pseudoxyrhopus heterurus | reverse complement strand
TCTGGGAGGGCAAAAAACAGGCCTCCTGGAAGTTCTGGGAGTCCAGAAATGTGCCCATTTCCAGCTTCCAGAGGGCCTCCGGAGCCCAGGGGAGGCTATTTTCACCATTCCAGAGGCTCCAGAAAAGATGCTGGTAGAGCTATCCTTTCTCAGAAGGTGGGTTGCTACATTCTGTTCCTACTGCAGCTTATGAATAGTCTCCAAAAACAATCCCAGGAAGACCATATTACAGTAGTTCAACCTAGAGGTCATAAGGGCATGGGTAACTATCATTAGGGCCTCCTGCACCAGCTGAACTAAGCAAAGATCTCTTATCCCCATCCACCAAATATTTTGTAGCAACCATGTATGTAGGATTACATCCCCCTTGCTACAAATCATAAATATAATCCTTCAGGGAGAACAGTATTTGTTCCCCAAAACTTATAAGTAAAGTCAGAAGAGAACAACATAATTTCTGGACAAATTATAGTTCAATCTTGCAGAAGTTTAGTTTGATCTTATTTGTTCTTATGTGGCTTCTCCCAGCCTCCAGACATCAGGTCAAGACTTCCACAGCATTTTTAACTATTCCTGGGGTGGTGGTGCATAACTGATTATCATCAGCATACTGATATCTCACCCTGAACTGACTGATGACTTCATCCAGTGGTTTCATGAATAAGAATACAAAAGAGAAATTAACTCTATCAAACCACATGTAGAAAAAACTGCTGGATTGACCGCTACACTCCCCAATTGGACATACCTAATTAGGAAGCAGTAGAACTACTGAAGCATACTATATCTCTCTCGGCCCTTGCAGGTGTCAGCTTTGGAAGCCATATTCTTCTTAGAAGCTTCCACGCTGCCACATTCTTGTGCCTGGGAATTTGGGAGGGTGGATCTCATAGAGAGGAGGAAGTTAGTCATAACAACATTCTTCTTCTCTGTCAAGGACATGTCATCCTGCACCTGGGGACGGATAGTGGTTGGACCATGTGATGGACTGATGGGTGTAGGGGATGGGGTTTTGAATTTTCAATTGCCAAGGGAAAACCCAGAACTCTCAGATTCGGGTTTTCTCAGATGTGCCAACATGACTTCTCTAAATAAATTCTTACTTGGATGAACTTTGAGGTGAAATTTCCCAGATGATCACCACTAACCTATTTCTCTATCTTGAAGTTGAGACTGATGGATGACCCAAAACTGGGAGGACGTATCTCCCAGTTAATAAGATTAAGTGAATCCCTTATTTCACACAACCACATTTGTGTAGTACATGTCAGGATTGCTTCATTCACCATATATTATGGATAAATTTAGCCTTGTTATGAATGGCTCTCATATTGAAATGGTCCACAACAGTCCAAGCCAAGATCATTAGCAATATGATTACCTGGAACCAGGAGTTGCAAGAAGGCAATGGGTGCTTTACAAATACAGTAGAATCTCTAGTCACAACCATAATTCGTTCCATAAGTTTGGTGATGTCTTTGTCTTCTAATGTTTTGTCTTCAGGAATTTCTGGGTCAGGGGTTGTGTTTGATCGTCACCCAAATATGTGTTCATGACCAGATTCAAAAATTTTGTGAATTTTTTGGTCAGAACCTGATTTGGTCATGGTCAGAAGCGTTCGTGACCAGAGGTTCTACTGTACAGTGGGAATATCACTCCCAAAGTCCCAGCTAACATTGACAATGCTAGCTGGAAATTATGAGAATTATAGCCCCAACATATTCCACCAAGTGCAGAACACATTTCGGGGGCACCAAATGTGAAAAGACTAATCTAAAGAGTGGTATTTTTGCATGGTTTCTGAGTATTGAATGATTTGATGGCTGCTTATAATATATCTCATTTCTGAGAACAATTGTCAGATCAGCTCACAGCCATTCCTCCTGAGAATTCCCTAGCTAGCTCACAAGCATGACTCTGATTGTGAGCTTTTAGGAGAATGCTGCCAATTCTTTCATCCAACAGTGGTACATCATATTGACACAGTCCAGCAGAGTCTCTGAATATAATTTCAGTTCCACAATAACCAGAGTATTATCTCAAGGCAACAGTCAGCCAAACCCTTGATATAAGGTTAAGTGCAGAAAATGAAAAGGCAGACGGCTAACTTTCATGAGGAAATCTAACCTTTCATCTCAGAAAACCAACACAGAAATCTGCCTTTGTGACATGATCCGGGAAACTGCTGCTCGCCTCACAGGCACAGTTTTTATCCTTTCTATATAGCTTACTCTCTACTGATATCTCCATCTTGTGGGAGAAAGTTAAATATTAAAACATTCACTCACATACAGATAGTCCTTGTTTAACAGTAGTAACCTGGACTGAAAACTCCATCATTAAATGATATGGTTGTAAGTTGAAAAACCACGTGACAGTTAACAGAGTAACAGAGTTGGAAGGCACCTTGGAGGTCTTCTAGTCCAACCCCCTGCAGGAGACCTTATACCATTCCAGACAAGTGATTGTCCAGTCTCTCCTTAAACCTTCAAGCATGCACAACTGCTGAAGGCAGGCCATTCCACTGATGAATCGTTCCGTCAGAAAATTTCTTCTTAGTTCTAGGTTGGTTCTGTCCTTGATTAATTTCCATCCATCGTTTCTTGTCTTGCCTTCTGGTGCTTTGGAGAATACGTGGACCTCCTCCACCCCACTCTTCGTTGTGGCAACTCTTCAAATATTGGAACACTGCTATCATGTCACCTCTAGTCCTTCTTTTCGCTGGACTAGACAAACCCAATTCCTGCAACCGTTCTTCATATGTTTTAGCCTCCAGCTCCCCAATCATCCTTGTTGCTCTTTTCTCCACTTTTAGCTTAGCAAAGTTCAACTTAGCAATGGCAGTTCCAGGTTTCTGTCATTGAACAAGGACCATGCTGGTCATTACGTGAAGACCTCACATGACTGTGATTTCTGACTTCTTGCCCCATCCTGCTTGCGGGAAGCCAGCAGGGAAGATTGCAAACTCGTGACTATGGATGCTGCATTAGCCATAAAAGGTCATGAGGCTTGATAGCAACTAAGGTAAAAGCAATTGTAAGTTTGAACAGTCTCTGGAGAAGTGATAGCTAAACGAGGATCACCTGTGTGTATATACAATTTCACATAATTTCTTTTCAGGATCGGTTACTATATGCAAAGCACAGAAGGTAGCATGCAATAGTAAGTCAAAGACAGTACAGACATAAGGTAAAAACAAAAGGAAGTTGCTGAAACTAGTTTACACTGACACCATTCAATATAATTCTCCATACCCCTTGACCCTCGCTACCATTACATCCATACACTTTCATACACTTCTTTCTCTTTGGGAAAAAATAAATGCTTAGGTTTAGATTAATGTAATTTGTTAACTCAGCTACTGTGGTTTTATTTAACAATGATTAAAACAAGCCATGATTTAGTCCAGTTGTGAAACCAACTAATGTGGTTTGTAAATGATATACTGTATTTTTTGCACTATAAGACACACTTCCCCCCCCCCCAAAAAAAGTGGGTGGAAATGTCTGTGCATCTTATGGAGCAAATATGCATCACAGACTGGGCCGCAGTGGCGGGGGGAGAGGATTGGTGTGGAGGCAGCAACAGGCGGCGGTGATCCCTGCCGCCTGGAACAGCTGATCAGTAGTATTTCAGGAGGCTGATCCAACTGCCGATAGGCAGCAGCGGCGAACGGCAGCGGCAGCAATAGGTGGCGGTGAGTAGCGATAGGCGACAGTGAGTGGCGGTGATAGGTGATGATAGGCGGCAGCAACAGAATAGACCCAGGCCCCAGGAGAAAAAATCCATTTGTGGGGACAGCTTCACCTATGGGAAATTTCTTCCATAGCTTCCATAGCTTTTGGCTGAAACGATATAGGGTTTCCTGCCAGAGCAGGTTGGTTGGATGAGAAGATCTCCAAGGTCCCTTCCAGCTCTGTTATTCTGTATAACAGCATGTTACAAGAGGCAACCAAAGATAAGTGTTAAAGGGTTTAGACAAAGCCATGCAAGATTTTCGTGGCCAAATTTTTTTGTTTTCTTATTTTCCTCCCCAAAAGCTAGGTACGTCTTATGGTCTGGAGCACATTATAGTACAAAAAATACAGTAAGTATAGTACTATAAAGGAATTATTGAGTCTGTCATTTGTACCTCTATGGTTTGGCATAGTAACCAGACAAGACAGACACAGACTTTGACAGATAGTTAGGACTGCAGAAAAAATAATTGCAACCAGCTTGCCTTCCATTGAGGACCTGTATACTGCACGAGACAGAAAGAGGGCTGTAAAAATATCTACAGACCCCTCACATCTCGGACATAAGCTGTTTCAACTTTTTCCCCTCAAGAGGATGCTATAAAGTATTGAATGCCAAAACAACCAGACACAAAGACAGTTCCCCCCCCCCATGCTATCATGCTGCTAAACAACTAATTCCCACTACACTGTTATGCCTTAGGATGTCAAACTATCTAGTAGGGCTGTATTACCTATCATCCTTCTCCTCTTTTCATCTTTCCTATTACCTATTTCCTGAGCTTCCTATGACTATAACTTTGCTGTTTATACCTCATGATTTATGTGGATTGCCTTTATTTAGTATCCTATTATGATTTGTGTTGTTTCCCCATTAGATAACACAAATAACTTGGATCTGACAGTTAATGGATCATAGAACAAGGAAGTCATCTTTTATAATGACAATGGAGTGAACAATTAATTAAAAATGATACATAAATAATGAAGAATTAGTGCAAATACTGTATACTTATGGATCTATGTACAAGAGCATGAAATTAACATGAAACCTGGAGAAAATAATGTAATCATTTTAAGGCACATAAATGCTGGTGGAAAATAGTCTGTTTCAAGGAAGTAATATTTGTTGATATAGAATGCATTGGGCTTTGTTGATATCTTGTTGATAATTTTCTGGCTCATTTTACCTGGGTTCAGAAGCTGAGCAGAATTGAGTCTGGTGAGTATGTAGATAGAACCCCATAGGAAATTAAAAATTTGTATCTATGGAAGAAAGCAATTGCAGATCAATTCCATAAAGGTGCTAAGAAAACTTATATATTTAACAAGAGTCAGACTGGACCTGAGAATCTGTCATTTTGTAAAAATCTTATCAGCTTTTAATAAATCAGTTAAAATATATCAACAAACTCCCCACATAATTGTAACAAAGATATTATTAAACATATCCAAACTGGCATTTGTTGCATTAAATATATGTTTCCTCCCACACTTCCATAAGAGCAAATATCAAATACTTTCCACTTTTTGTATCCAGTGTGTGGGTAGAAGTCTTGATGGATCTTTTGGGCACCATTCAAAAATAAAATAATAAAATAAAAATCTAATATAAATAAAATAAAATAAACAGGGTGTCTCCTGCAGCTGAACACTAAACAGGTTCCAGGTAAACAGCAATTAAAGAAGGAATAGAGCAATAACATTCAGGAATTACTATTATTTAATTGATGAAAAACAAATCTAAAAATTAGATGAACTTTTAGAAGGTATTCTAGAAAATTCTTTGAACAAGAATCAGATTTGGGTAATTTATCCTTCAGTAGTTCTTTTCATTTGAAAATGGAAAGATAATGGCAGCTCATCTTCCTGTGTTAATAATATCACAGGAGTTTAATATTTGAATGGCTATTACTGAAACTCAAATTGCTTCCCAGTATGTTTTCACATTTTTATAATTCTAAAAATATATTCATCTTACTTTCCTAGTAGACAGTTTCAATATGTTCTACAGAGAAATTAAAACAATGGATAAGTTCAAAGTTACATAACAATGCCTAGCATGTTATATTCTGATTGCTTTAAATGCTACTCTAGTTTTCTAAAAAAAAAAAAATCACAGAAAGACATTTAACAATAATAAATATCAGGGATAATTGTGCTCAATTTGCTGGTAGTTTATTAATATCTTTGCCCAGACATTCATCTCTTGTGTCTTAAGAAATCCTGCCCAGGAACAGTGAACCTAATTGGGTTCTAACTCATGGGAATAAAAGAACGACTTCTGAAATGTTCCAACTCTTCAGCTACCTGAACCTATACATATCTATATAACATTTTGTATATTTTGATGTTTTGTACAGTATTTGTGTGCAATACAAGCTCTGTGAGAAAAGCAAATTTATTATGGTTTCCTTTTTCTGCTAATCAATTTGGGGTTGTTTGTTATTTGCAAAGAATAATGCACCAATATTTTGGTTACCAAAGATAACCTTTGGAAGGTGGGTGTCCAAACAGAAGGTATTGGTGATTTTCATAGACATTACACATTGCCCAATGCTAATGAAGATTTGTAACTACTGTACCAATAAAGGAGAATATTTGTAGCTCAAGATTGAAATGAGGGATCGTTGGTGTTTCCTGAGCTTGGTTGTTCTTTTGCAGACATTTCATTACCCAAACTAAATAACATCTTCATGATGATGTAACCTAGTTTGGGTAATGAAACATCTGTAAGAAAACAACCAAGCTCAGAGGGTATCAATGAGTACCCTCACTGTTATTGCTCCGAGAGAATATACCTATTCCTTCACCTCCCACCCCACCCCCAATATGTATCAGACTTGATGTCAAAATAAGATCAGGTATCCTTCCAAACATCATTAATTGTATGAAAAAATAGAAATGTCAGGTGGTTACCTAAAATAATGCAAAAATAAATAATCAACATTTTTAAAAAACCCTAGCAATATAGCCTTTCATTTATTTTATTCTTGGAATTTTGATTGACTTTATATCCTCAGAAGGGACTTACCTGAATGTGTTTTATATTATGTTTTAAAATTAAAATTTACAATTTGTGAAATTCCTATAATGGAAACTCTAGCTCTTTGTTTCTGAAATTTGTTTCTTAAATTGAAGTTGGACTGAGTCAAATTGAGTTGCCTTCCTTGTGATCCAAATTGAAGAATTGTTTTTGAAATACAAGTTGAGTTGAAATTTGTGTTATCCCCTTCCAAAAAAAAAATATTCTCTTTTCGGTGTCAATCAACTCTCAATCAAATAGAAAGTAATTTTGATTATAAGTTTTAAAAACTCTTGTTGATCATTATATAGACATTTGTAGCAGAGGTGTTATTCAGCCAGTTCCAACAGGTTCCGGAGAACCAGTAGTGATAATTCAGAGAACCGGCAAATATCATCTCTTATTGGCCGACTGCATAGCCACGCCCACAAAACCACATCCATGGAACCAGTAGTAAAATTTTTTGAATCCCACCACTGATTTGTAGTTATAATATTTATAAACATGAAACAAGCACAGTATTCCTAAAAAATAAAAAAGGCCAAACTGGAAATTTGCTTGCATACAAAGAAAGCATACTGCCACATGAAAAAATAGTGAGGTGTACTCTAAAAATGTAATTCCCTAAGAATCAACCCTAGAATCTATTAGGAGAATATGACAAGAACTAAATCTTCCATCATCTTACCAAAACCATATTTTCCTGCAATCTGGATTTTAGATAACAAAAATATATTAAAAATATCTTTTCCTGCAGTATTATCTGTTTTTTTAAAAATTAGACTCAGTAAAATTAAAATAATCCACCATAACAGTGGGTTTATCATTTGTGTTGTTTATTGATTGCACTGTTCATCCCTGCCCATTGCTCAGTCCCTTTGAACTGTATTAAGAACTTTGTTAACACTTCCAGCCCTTAAAGGCTATGGACAATGGCTTATGGGACAAATACAATAGGAAAATGCAAGCAAAGTCTGGAATTATTTGAAACGTATTTATATTTTATTTTAAACCGCTAAAGTATATTATTTGTTCTGCTTGGGTTATTGTTTCAATTTTGCATAAATCTTAATTTTCTACATTTGCTAAGCTCATCCATGAAAATTTGGTAATTTTCTTAGGCTCTTTGGTTTAGTGATGTTCCCAGGACTTTCTCTCCCCCCACCCCAGCTATAAGGGAATAATCAAATATACAATCCCTCCATTTGCATTCTAAAATGAAGCAGCCTGCAGATTTGTTAAACGCTGGGATGATTTTAAGTGTGCCGATAACAGGTGCACCTGTATAATTCAGACTTTTTCTCCCTGAAATTATTACAGTTACCAACTCTGGAAGAAAATATATCACAGGGATTCTCCAAGGACACTAGTTACAGGTTGTTGTTGTTGTTTCTTGGTAACTTCTGAAATTTTGGATGGGGCAGATTGGGTTGATTAAGAGATATTTGTGATGACTCACTGCTTCACTGCAGGTATAATGCAGGCAAGAATGCAGTGGATTGGGCTGGCTGGAAGTTGGCTTAGAAAACTTCAGGTGAGGCAGTGGCTGATATTGCTGATGGCAAAGAGGTAACTGGGTGAACCGAATTAGGTTGATAATATTATTCACTTTGCAATTGTTCAAAGTTTGGTTGGGAGTAAAGGCAGCTGTGATGCCACCGCCAAGCTTTCTAGTACAAGCAAAAAACACAAAACCCCTACTTTGACATCTGTCTGGGGAAGGTGTATGCTTGCAATGTAATTAGTGGTTATTAACCAAATTACATTCTCTGAGAGTCTATCCTAGCAATTTTTAATGACCCGATGCCAAGCACTGTGTTTTACTCCCCTGGCCCCCTCATCATCCTGAGATTGCTTCTTATTTGACAAACACATTTTACAATGTCATCCCACCTCATCTCCGTGACTGTGACTCCACAGGGAACATAGGATTCATTGCAGGGGAAAAAAGAGCAGCGCACCACCGTAATGAAGGGTTTTGATTTTCCTCATGCAGACCACCTCCTCCCTTCTGGTGTTGGGGGTTGCCACATGTCAGCAAATGATAAGTTACTGCTCTCTCCGGGAAATTTATTTGCATTGTAAAAGGATGGAGATGGCCCAGCAACGTCTGCTGTCAAAGCAATGTATGACCAGGGTTATACTGCCATGGCAAAAACATACGAAGCAAGAGGGATGCAGAGGTCACTTTGTCTTTGGGGACACAGAAAAAACAGAGGAAGCCAGATCTTCTCTGGAGGCATGTAGACCTTTTACACCAACCCCCTTCTGTTCCCTTTCCATTTTTTGTGCATAGAGTGCTGGGGGCGTGAGAGAGAGAGAGAGAGAGTGGGCAGCTGTTTATGTCCTGGTAGTCACCAGGCTCTGTACGCTGCAGCATTGTGCTCAATATTCCAATCACCTTGCAAGTCAAGAAGGCTTTGGAGCTTGCGGTAGTGTCAGAGTGAAAAACGAGCCATGGCGTCACGCTTGGCCAGCCCCTGGCTGTTGGTTGCAGATCGAGTGCCACGCTGCGGTGTGTTTGGTTTCATATCAACCATTCCAGTGCAGCATTGGGAATGCGTGTTTTTTTCTTTCTTCATCGAGAAAAGGAGGGAGGGGATCCAGTGACAAAGGATGTGAGGACTGATGACCATCGTCCCTTGTTCCAATACGTGTCAGTCATTTATGCTGAAGCAGGAGGATGAGGTCTGAGATTGCATGGGGTCTTTTTTTTCCCTTCCTTCCTTCCTTCCTTCCTTCCTTCCTTCCTTCCTTCCTTCCTTCCTTCCGCCCGCAAACCAATTACATTGCTTGTCTAATCCTCCCCACCCAGCACAGCCCATCAATTATTATTTTATATTCCCTTTCCCCCCTTCCATCGTGTTTTTATTTATTGAGTTCTGAGGCGTAATTTTGGGAACTGGTGGTGGGGGGGGAAAAGCATTATATTTGTGAGGTTGTACGGACTCTTCAGATGCTATTATAAACCAAGGACATCTTGTATATTGCAGAGGGGTTCACCAAGCCATAATTATACTTGTCTGACTGCAGAAAAGGTGCTGTTGATTTTTTTCACAATCTCTCAAATAAAGAATAGGTTTAATATTTTTTTGTGTGTGAATATGACTTTGGAGACGGAGGTTGAAAGATGGACAGTGTGTTAACAAGGCTGTGAGAAAAGAAGAGGACTGAAAAATATGCTATAGATGTTTCACGTTTTAGATTTCAATCCAACCCTTTAATATTTCCTGTTTTTGTGGGGGTCTCCAGTTCAGCTTCCCTAATTGTTGATACATTTCTGCAGGGGCAACCATTTTTCCTTGCACCATCTGCCTTAACCAGGGGGTACTTTACACATATATGAACAACACTGGATTTTTCAGTTCTTCACTTCTGTATACATCATGGCTAATTTATTCTGTAAAGGATATTTTTAAAACCAATTCTTCAAGTAATCCGTTGCATCCAAAATGCTTAGATCTCCACTGAAAGAAATATCCATCCTTTTGGTTTCTGCTCAGTTCTTCACAATAACCTCTTAAATCTTCAAAATAGCCTCTTAAAAGCCCCTTGAACATAGCATGAATTTGACAACCCTTTCTCCTGTGTTCAAATATAGTTACTTAAAGAGGTATAACCTCTGAATTAGGCCAAATAGAACTTCATTTACAATCCCCCATCACTCTGAAATCATACTGCTGAAATTTGGAAAAAAAATGAGAAATACGATTTTGGACTTTTTTGAGGTTGTGGAAGTTAAGAGTAGACATAATAGCAGTTGCAACTCAGAAACTTTCTTTACCCTATTCCCCAAACAAGCTAATTTTGAGTCATTTTTCAAGGATGTTTGTGTGTGTATTAAGGCATCAGAAGGTTTTTCCTGCCAAAATCTAGAGATTATTATTATTATAACTAAAACCATTGATGGATTTCTAATTCATCAATCTATACCATTTTTCATCCAAATATATGCATATCAGTACTGTTTCTCCAGCTTGAATATTTGATGCTATCTGGAAAGCTTGTGACTTCACATTTCACTGATAACATCAAATCATTTTTTGATGCTTAACCAACCTTCCAAATGCAATGAATATCACTGACAAATTATTATTCACTTCATGTCAGAATGCATCGTACATCTATTCATTTTTGTTAAAAAATTGGTTATCACTTCGTAATAAAATATTATCACTCAAAAACCTTTGTGAAATGTAAGCACTGACATAACACCAAGCAATTTATCCTTCTCCACATGTTTATTATTTTGTATCAAAAAGCAGCAAAAATTTGCTGAAATGTGACTTCTGTTTGAATAAGCTACAGCAATTCTTGCACTGTAAATCCCCTTTAATGTTATCTTCTGGCCATTTACCAAGAATGGATCAACCTAAAAAATCCCAATTCTTTTCAAAAAATGTTGTCTATGTTCAATCTTCTGTTAAGAAGTCTAAGTGAAACCATATGTTATTGTTAGCAAATGAAGACATATATCTTGAGCGTTCCAATAACTTTTGGTTTTGTGCCATTTGGATCTGGAGATCTAGTAGGGAGGGCATCTTTTGATTCCTTTCTCTGAAAGAAAGATCACCAGGGACAATGAAAGAGGGTTTTTATCATGTTGGTTCTGTCCTTTGAGGCAGCAGGCCACCAAACAATAGATCAGCATCTACTCTCTTGAGATTTAGAAAAGTCACTAAGACCTATTATTATGCATTCATATTATATATTAATTAATGCTTTCATTGTATTGAAATGTGCATCATTTAGAATCATTTGGAATTGAAGGTCTATAAACTTAAGTACGTGAAGTAAAAAAAAAAGTATTCTTTTTCATTAGATTATTTTCTTGAATCTATTGTATTCAATATATATTTTCCTCAGTGAAAATCACTCAGTAATTTCCAATTTATTTATCAGTGACTTGTGACTATGAAGTTTTCTGTTTCACTGGAATTCATCCAAGCCAGAAATCCTTTGTGCCATCTTGTTTTCAACCCTCAGCATCAGTCTCCAAAGTATTGTGCTAACAACTTATTTGTTCTGATATTGCAGAATGTGATATATTAAAGCTGAAACCCGCTTTATACCCACGAAATGAATGATTGTGTTTTTATTTGTCTTTTAAAGTTTTCTATGTATATTATACTACAGCAGGTTCAGAGCACAGAATCAAATACAATATTGCAAAATCTGGAAATATGTTTGCAGTTTCATTTCTTTTAAATAAATAGTATACCACTTTTGATACCCTTTTGATATCCTTTTGTTTAATTTACTTTATTGTCATTGCACCTCGTACAATGAAATTAAATGCCATCTTCAGTGTACATTATAACTATAAAAATAAAACACAAACACACATCCTTCACATTCTACACAATTGAATTGAAAACCCCTGATTTTGCATTACTATTTCACTATACAGTAGAATTCAATATAGTTACTGCTTTGGGATAGAAGCTGTTTTTCAGCCTATTTATCCTCATTTTTATTGTCCTGTACCATTTGCCAGATGGTAATAGTTCAAAAAAAGGGTGCCTAGGATGAGATGGATCTTTAAAGCTCTTCCAAAGAGGGGAGAAGGCAGCCAATGATCCTCTGGGCAATGATGTTAACCCTCTGGAACGCTGTCCTATCTGCCACTGTGCAATTTGCAAACTATATACAGGTGCAGTAAGTTAAAATACTCTCTATGGTGCAGCAGTAGAAGGTCACTAGCAGTTTTTCATTCAGTTGTTTCCTGAGAAGTCTCAGGTAGTATAATCTCTGCTGGGCTCTTTTGACCAATGCTGCAATGTGAGCACCACAGGTCAGGTCCTCTTTTATGATAACACCCAGAAACTTAAAACTGGCCATTTGCTCCACTTGGTCTCCATTGATAAGCAAGGGCTGGATGTCTGAACTATTCCTTCTGTAGTCCACTATAAGCCCCTTGGTCGTATTGGTGTTAAGGACCAAGTTATTGTCTCCACACCACGAAAGCAACCGGTCCACCTCATCTCGATAGGCAAACTCATTTCCCCTCCCGGAGATGAGTTCCACCATTTTGGTTGTTAAAAATTTGTTAAAGACATGAGATGTCATTATTCAGAAGTGATATACTCAGAGGTACAATTTCTTATTTTTAGCTTTAAGACTGTGTAAACAGTCAATGTTGAACATTTATCATCTGAATCAAGAATATTTTGAAATTTTTGAAGGAAAAATAAAATATGATGGAATATTAGAAATTACATTTAATAAGTATACAATTTATTAAACTATGTTTAATAAGCATACAATATATTTTCACTGCAGATGACAGCAAGAAGCCAATGTTGGCTGACCTGAAAGAAATTTGGATGGAAGAGCAAGCTGGGAAGTGACAGGACTGTATACTACACTGGGAAGAAATGCATGCATGCATGCATGCATACATACATACATACATACTTACATACATACATACATACATACATACATACTTACATACATACATTACATACTGAAAGAAGACAATGGCAAATTAATTCTGCATTCAAAAATCCATCATGGACACACCAAACTCAAGAAAATTTTACTTTTACTGTATTAGGAAAACAGAATTTGGGGAGTTAAGCTTTAAAAAAAAAATAAGAATCTATGGATTAAAAAACTGAAATAATACAGGAAATGGACAAACAGATATTCAAATACTTTATTCTTATTTGCATTGCCATAGATCATAATCAGATTTCTAAAAGAGTTGATAGATTTCACCATGGGCCAAGCCCATTTTTTAATTGGGGGGGGGGACATAGCATTTTTTTTAAAGATAACCTTTTATTTAAAAAATAATGCAAAAAATTCATAAACCCCTAATGTACTGTATTATTTCACCAGTATGGTGGTGTGAACTAGGTGTTTGGGAGTTCCCCTTTTCCTGATGTAAAAGTTGATTTAAAAGAAATAGAATATAAAGAGTAAAAGAGTATGGGGAGATACGGTGTAAAGAAGATTAATGAGAAAATATGAACTACTTCTTAATTAAGAATAAAATGAATCTTCAGAGGATGAAGGTATATATCTACGTGTGTCAGAAACATTCACTTTATGTTACAGAGTGACCTTATACTTTCCCAAAATAGCTATTTTTGTTGGCTAATCTGCTTTATTCAGGAAGAATCTCCTTATTTTCAGTGACACATTATTGATTTCTGGTGATTAGTTTCCTTCCCTCCTCTTTTCTCCTTCCAGTTTCCATTTCCCAAGTTGGTAAGCATTGCAGCAGCTGCCAGAAAGAAGGTAAGATTGCCAGGGAAGGTTGGCTTCATAATGATGGATGACCTCTCGGGCTGAGGGAGAACTGGGTTTGGCAAAGAAATACATAATAATCAAAAGCCAAATGAACAAAAAAGAAACTTGGATATTTCTGAGCCCTCTTTGAAATAACCTGAAATACATTGGGAACTTATTATGTTCAGCAACTCTCTCCCAACCTTTTCCCAAGCATTTTTATCTATTGAAGGCAGTCACAGTGGCCCATAATCTGTTCTCCGGTCTCCTTAAACTTCTTCTTTCTCTGTGTTATCCCTAATGTGATTTCAGAGAACTGCTAATTCTAAATGGTCTTCTTGGTCTATAATATTACCAAGTGTTGCTCGTTTTCCATTTTTATTATTCTATGTTCTGCTTTCTATTCACCTTACTAGGTCTCTTCTATGATTGCATAGTCCTACTTTAACTTTAAATTTTCTTGTAATTTACCTGGTCTTTTTAAAAAAAAAATTTTTTTTCTTCATTGTTGTTGATGATATCCTTTTTGTATTTGACATTCTGGATTGAGCTATTGTCAGGCTTCCCATCATGGACTCAGCAGTAAATCACAGAACTTCTGACATATCACAGCTTAGCTGGATTTCTTGGTTTTTGACTTGGCAAAAGGCAGAGAAGACTTGGCTAGTTTAAAATCATTTTGGCAGATAAGGATGGAACCATATCCAATAGTTGATTGCTCACTTCTATTGCAATGATGGGAAGGACTTTTCTACTCTCCTGGATTTAGGTCTGGGGCTATTTCCTCCATCATTCCAAATTATCAAGTATGTAGAACAGCCCTTGGTGGCCTTGAAGCTGAGCAATTATTATATCTACCTGACAGCCATCTGTGATCTGGGATTTGCTGATTCCTGCTTTGCCAGCCTCAATTCCTCCCCCCCCCTGTTTTCTTTGTTGTTGAAGTCTAATTCAATCTTCATGCATTCTTTTTATTGTCCAAAGCTTTCATTCACTATTTTTCTTTGGCTACCATAGTATACTGATAAAATATCTTATATTTTGACTCTGTATCCTCCAGATCAAATCTTGCCTGATACACCCTAGTTTGTATGCCTTGAAATTTTTTAGCCTATTCTCTATGGACATCTCTCAGCCAGAGGTGCTATTCAGCCAGTTCCGACAGGTTCCGGAGAACCGGTAGCGATAATTCGGAGAACCGGCAAATACC
>JANHJO010002178.1:13946-25871 GCA_032468235.1 Pseudoxyrhopus heterurus | reverse complement strand
CAGTTTCTAAGCCCCCCCCCCACCCATTCTTTATTAAAGGAACATGAGCAAGAAGCTACAAGCACATTGTGCTCATTTTGGAAAGTAAACTGCAAAGATGGTAATGAAATTAAAGAGTTTGTTTTATGGTTTATTAGTAAAACAATGGACTCTACTCCGCTTGCAAAAATAGCACATATTTACTTAATAGACTTGCTCACCTCTTAGGAAATGCTTTGTAAATATTGTTTCTATTCCCAGAGACAACGTAGCCGCCACCCCAGCTATTTTTATGGACAGGGGCATGGCATTTCAAACATTTTGTCAGCTTCTGTCTATAGACATGCTATTTGCTGAGAACAAAAGTCCTTTGAACTCTGCAATTGTAGAGTTCTTTTGTCATTTAGACAAGGAGATTGGAGAAGAGCTGAGAAAGAATTATTGAGGAAGAACTTTGGGGAGAAAGTTATAATTGTTGGCTTTCTGCACAGGATGAAGTTGCCTTTATTCCACTGTAGGCCCTAGATAATGGTAGATCTAAGGCTGTGCAGAACTTTAGGGAAGTGTTTCACTTGCATGGAGTCCAGAACAAAGCATCACTGTGAAGCTCTTTTGCAAACCAATATGGCAGCTACATTTCCAAGAATGTGGTAAAATGGCCATTTCTCCCCACTTCTTTTCCAACAAAGCTGCCTCTGTGCCTTGATGAGGCAATTTGCAATGTTTTTGTAGTACAAAGCAGCCTTGCACAGCTGGATCTTTCCTATTTTCCAGTCTAATCATATATATCAGTGCCCACGTATGAGAAACAGAGTAGGGGAGAGGTGTGTGTGTGTGTGTGTGTGTGTGTGTGAGAGAGAGAGAGAGAGAGAGAGAGAGAGATTTACTTACTTCGTCTTTGTACTTTGTATTAGTAGAAACTTTCTGTAAAACATTAATCTTGCTATGCCAGGAGTCTCAAGGCACATTAAATGAGGAGCAACCTCAAGTAGGAGGATTCTAATTATGATCGTGGATACTAAAGGTGATGATGGAAACATTGACTCCACATAAATATATTGAATATATATCCAACTAATATATGGAGGCATTCTTCTGAAAATGATTGATGCAGACTGCCTTGCAAGTCCTGTAAAGTGAACAGGTCTGTGAAGTATTCAGTATATTGAATCTATAATAATGTATCATTAAACCAATCTAATTTTCAAATCATGTTGAAGTTAACAAGAAGACCAAATCCTTTGATCCTTACAAGTTCACTGCTCCATTGGCTCACCCTGGATTTAATTGTACTTGGAGCTCTGTTACATTTTCTTCTCTTACTCAGAGCCATTTGGAAACTAGTCTGGTGTATTTTTAATTGACACTTTTATGCTCTATTCTTTTTACAAATCTGCCCATACCAAGCTTAAAAATGAATTTTTCCTGCTTCAAACTTACTCTTTATATTAACTGAAATTAAATGCATTAATCAATATTTAGCCATAAATATACCTCCAAATTGTTGTGTGCCAATAAATTACACTATTACTTTTTAGTGTTCTTTTTCTTTTTTTGGCCATTCTTCCCATCCATAGATGTTATAGGAGTGGAGAGTCCACAATATATTACAAACACATTCTAAACCAGATATTCTCACATTCTTTCCTGGGCTCTCCTAAAATGACAGATAAAAGTTGTGATCTTCTCATGGACAAAAAAATGACTTCTATAAGGTTAGTAGTGGGTAAGAAATAAATATGACATTTTTCTTTTAACAATTAAAATTTGATTTCTACATCAAAGGAATTCTCAATTTTTGCAGCTATTCAATCCAAAGGGCTCGTGGAAGCAAAGCAAACACCAAAGCCCTTTGCAAAAAGATAGGAAAGCCTGTCAAAACTCACTCCCACTTCCCAAGAGCAAAGTCTACTCCCCTGAGAAAATGCAGAGATGTTTTGAGAGTACTCACATTTTGCCTTTACAAGGCTGAGCAAGCTTTTTAAAATTCCCCCTTCCCCCTAGGTATTTTTAACCTCCCCGGGACGTCCTCACAGTGCTTTAAAAATTCTTGTTCTAAGCAAAAGCTATTTTTCTTATTCTGTTTACACTGAAAGCAAGATTGACTATCTAAAATTTAATTCATCCTCACCTGTACAGGAAGTGTCTTCTGTGTGCAAGGTGATGATGCCAGCAACAATGTTCTATCTGGCCCATACATAAATGTGCTAGGCTTTCTCAAGGTTAATTCTTGTTTTGTTTTATTAAATTTATAAGCTACCCAGCTACATTTTTGTCAGCATAAAATACATTTAAAATAAAGTAAACCATACAATCCAAAATACAAAAATAATGTCCAGAGGAAACAGATATGATTTAAACAAATCATACAACTAATAAAACCCACTTTTTCTCCACCCTGAGAAAAGGACCACATGTTAAAAGCTTGTCTGAATAAAGTTGAGGGGAGGGGGGTATATAAATCTTTGGAGGAATGTCATTCCAAAGGACAGGAGCTATGACAGAAAAGTCTACACGTTGACTCCCATCAGGTGGCATTACTTAATTGATGGGACTTGGAGCATGCCAACTCTGCTGGATCATATAAGGTTTGGCAGCAATATGGAAATTCCTTAAGTAACTAGGCCATACACCATGAAGGGCATTGAATTTGATTAGGAAGACTGTTAGCAATTAGTGCAGTTCATAAAGAATAAGTGTTTAAATGGACCTACAGTGACAAACCCACAACTGACCAGCAGCAGTTTTCACTGGTTTTCAAAGTCAGTCCCATTTGTTGTAGTTTGCAATTGTTTAAATGCGAAGTAACCAAAGCATGTGTACCAGATATGGCACAACTGTCCACTAAATTAACTTGTGCAAAGGCCTTCTTGACTATAAAAAGGTAAAGGAATTCCTGTGGATTTTACTCCTCTAGTTGTTGCCGACTATAAGGGGCGGTGCTCATCTCCATTTCAAGCCATTGAGTAGCACTGTCTGAAGACATTTCTGTGGTCCTGTGGCCAGAAGACATCACGGAGCACCGTTACTTTCCCACTGAAGTGGTACCTATGTATCTACTTGCATTTGCATGCTTTCGAACTGCTAGGTTGGCAGGAGCTGGGGGAAGGACGGGAGCTCATCTTGTTGCATGGGGCTTGGGTCTCGAATTTGGGCTGCTGGCTTTCTAGTTGACAAGGTGAGTGTCTTAACCACTGAGCCACTACACTGCCCCCTTCTTGACTATAGCTGCCACTTATTCCATGAGCAAGAGCTGTAAGGTCCAAGGAGACACCCATATTGTGCACCAATTTCAAAGCACTTCTAGATATTTAAGAAAAAGAACCTAAGGAGCAGATATTTAATTGTTAATCATTATTAGTGTCATTTTTTGTTAATTTTTAATATTACAAAATTAAAAATTTGTGTTAAGTGTTTAATTTTCTTAATATTTTGATTTTGTTTTCTAAATATTATTATTAATATTTACCTATCTTATTTAAACTGCCTTGAGTACATCCAAATTAAAAAGAAAGAATCCAAAGAATTCTGAGGAATCCTCTATTGTTACCTTAAGAAAGGATTCTTAAGGGGCAATAGTAACAGCACTTGGACTTATATACTGCTCCATAGTGCTTTAAGCTCTCTCTAAGCAGTTTATAGAGTCAGCCTATTGCTCCAACAACTTGTGTTCTCATTTTAACCAACCTCAGAAAGATGGAAGGCTGCGTCAACCTTGAGCCCCATCAGGATTGAACTCCTGGCTGTGGGAAGAGTCAGCCTGCAATACTGCATTCTAATCACAGTGCCCCCATGGTTCCTAAGATCCTAAGCCTAATGATGAACTTATATGATAAATATATTGCTTTTGCTTTTATATGCTCAATTTTTTTGTTCTTAGTTGCGAAGTCGTGTCCGACCCATCATGACCCCATGGACAACATTCCTGTCCTCTACCATCTCCCGAAGTCCATTTAAGCTCGCACCGACTGCTTCAGTGACTCCATCCAGCCACCTCATTCTCTATCGTCCCCTTCTTCTTTTGCCCTCAATAGGCTCTTCTCCAGTGAGTCCTTCCTTCTCATGGCCAAAGTATTTGAGTTTCATATATGCTCAAATAGGCACACACAAATAGTCCTTGCTTAATGACATGTCATTCAGCGACCTTTCACAATTTTGACAGCGCTGAATGAATGGCATTTACACCCTGTCTTTGATATTATGGCTACTGCCATTCCTCCACTGTCCATGATCAAAATTCAGGCATTTGGAAATCCGTCCACATTTACAACTACAATGTGTGCTTCAACTTTTCCCTACCCACCTATCTTCCCACATCTCTGCCTTTTTGGTTCCCCAGTGTTCCACTTTCATCCCTGCTGCCCTGCACTCTGCCACTCCCCTGCACTTCATCACTCCTGCCACCCTGCACTCCACCTCCTGCTTTCATACCACCTCACACTGGGCCCACTGTGCCATTTCAGCCAGCTCTCCCATCCTTGCTGCCTTGTGCCCCACCATCCCTACAGCCCTGTGCTCAGCCATCCCTGTTGCCCTGCATTTTACCACTCCTCCTGCTTTGCTTTCCATCCTTCCTGCTGCTTTGTGCTCTGCCACACTCACTTTCCTGTCCTTGGCCACCCCTGCCACCCTGAACTCCACCATTCTTGCCACCCCTGTGCTCTGCCACCCCTACAATCCCTCCTGGACATTAGCTGTCTTCTTTTTCCCATTGCTGACAAGGCATGCCTGGTTTGTCCCTTTGCAAGGCAGCTGCTGGCCTCACAAGACCTTCTTCCTAAAGTTGTTAGAGCTAAAATATGCAATACTATCAATAGTATATTAAAGTCCACATACACACTTAAAATGGGCACTGGAAGGAGAAATTTACACTCGATTTAGAGCAATAGATTGTGTAGTATATTGTGTTCAGGGTTTCTCTCTGTGTCTTCAACAAATTGACAAGAAATGAGACTTTAAGCTGTATGGACTAATTTCAGAGTTCTGTTTATTAGATAATTTTCAAAGCTATTCTTTCCCCCCACTCTTTTTCCTATAATCATGATTATAAATTTTGCTGATATATTCTCCCTTCGGGCAATTAGTTTAGCATAATAACATTTAAAACGGGTGTTCACGAAGCACCATCTTGTAGCAGATGGTAGCATCTAGATGATGCTGAAAAAAACAACAACACCTAAGTGCAGTCTACCACACTTAAATGAGGTAGCTCTGAGAAATCCCAGGGCTATAGGTTAGACTGAGAAGTTGATAAAAAAAAATGTGGTGCTGTTAAGACTGGAACTTTAATTCAGGTCATGGTCCTAAATCTTTTCACTTTTTTTTTTTAAATGCAGGATTGTTCTGTTTCACCTTTTTTCTTTTTTTTCCTCAGCTGGAAAGAGTAAGAGGTAAGGAAAAAAAAGTGGCTTTGCAAGTTGTATTTTCAGCACAACCATACACTTTTTGAAAAGTGAAAGGTAACATTTTTTTTTTAAATGGCAAAGGTGCAGAAAGAGAGAAAGAGAAAGCTGAACTAAGCAACATGGGCTTCTAATAAATCCAAACATTGTTTTTTTGTTGTTAAACAGACTCTTGCATTTTAAGAGATAAGCCTTATTTTGAGATGTGGAGTCACTAAATTATCTCGTTTTCTTGGAAAGAAATGCATAGCACTTTGCCTGCTATTGTTTGCACTGGGAACAAATTTATAAATAGAGTCTTTCCACTGTACATCCATTGCTTGCTTGGCTTGAGTTCCTATCACAATCTCTAATGAAGAAATGAGGGCCAGAGCTCTGAGCTAAACATTGTTTCAGTCTTATTAAGGTCAGGAATCCCCAACCCCTGGCCGCAGCCCACTACTGGGCCTTGAGCTGTTCGGAACTGAACTGCAGAAATGATGGGCGAGTGTGTGCATGCGCACATCTCCACTTGCACGAGCAGTGGGAAAGCGCATGTGCATGTGCTCCATTTCCGTGAGGGCAGGCATGCATGCCCATGGCTCATGCAAATGGAGCTATGCGTGCGCATGCCCTTGCCCACTATCCAAAACATCCAGTCTCCCCCCACACACACCGGGCGCAAAGCCGAAAAGGCTGGGGAACTCTGATTTAGATAATACATTTATGAGAAGGAGACATGATAGGGCCCCATCTACCTTATCATTTGACTTGGATCAGTTTTTCCACATTTTAACCAAATGCAGCACTTAGGAACTTTTGGTACTCACATTTCTCCCAATGTAATTTCATAGGAGCACTTACAGAAAAAGCCACTATCAGTACATTATGGAAGGGAGACGAAAACATCCCTTTTTACATTATTGCTTTTCATGTTGTATTTACAACCCTGGAGACAGTCCAATTTAAAACTTCATTGGCAGCACTTTTTTCTAAGAGTTCCCCTGTAAAAAAAATATATATATTATTTGGATAGGCTGCCATTAGCCTGAGACCCTTGTTCAATCCTGTTGGTGAATTGTAAGATCTTATACCCTGGATTTCTCATTTGAGTAAAGCTTTTGGGAAATAAAAAAAAAATATTTTGGATCTTCCTTTCCAAAGCCTAACGTGCAAATATTGTGCTTAAATTCAAGGGAAGATAATTTGCCATGCATTGTTACACATGAAAAAGTTTCTTAGCAAGAACATTTCTTCCTAAGCTTCTGTTAAAAACAGAATTCTGGGTATTAAAAAAATATGGTGAAAAAAGAAATACAAGAAAACCAAGGGAAGACAACAAACATAGACACAGAATTTCAAATAAACTCAGTACAGTCACCCTGTATTACTTCAAGTAAATTAAGCTTGGATCAGCTTTAAAGTTCTTGAATCAGCATGAGAGTATCATGCAGAGAGGATGACTGGAGAGAGATTATTTATTGCTTCTTTTTCATTCTTCTGAAAATGCTTCAGTTGTGTGGAGGTAAATGAAAACCAACCTTACTGGGAAAACTGGCTGTTATTTTGCCCAATTAAGAAAATATTTGATCAATGATACCTTGTTCTAGCCAGCTAAGCAGAAATAATGTACACCCACCTTCCTAACATTGCTTGGTAAAATTTATATAGGTACGTTTAATTTTTACCACCTGTGCCATTAAACAAATGGATTACATGGGAAATTATTTTTTTCTGGGGGGAAAAACTGACTCTTTTCAGCATGGAGACACATTATCAAATGCTTTAGAGGGCACTGTTGTGTCATAACAAAAATGAAGGTTTGTTACCATAGGCATATATGAAATAATGTGTTTTATAGATATGCTACTTATGGTGATGTTGTGTGTCCATGTGTGTGTATGTGAGATGTGTGCACTTACATTTTTCAGTGATTACAATAGTGATACAGAACACTGAAAACTTGCATCATATAGAAGCCCTTCATCAGAAGAAGCTCATCTAACACCTAGATAATGGATTATTATTTAATATGTTGAAGAACTGAGATTTAATCACCTTTCATGGCTTTCGAAAGAGATACATATTTTTTTGATCTGTATTATATAAGTCTTCACAATGAAAGGTATGTGTACTGGACTTAAGTCCAGACTACTTAAGAAATCATTCCTCCCATTTTGAATCCCACTGAGATCTGCTGAAGAGATCCTTCTGATATATTTCCATGGAGAAAAGAGTGTGCATATACAGTAGAAGCAAGTCTTCTTCAGTAGTTTCTTTGTAGAATTACAGTTGGATTCCACTCTCTCTGCTTTTGGAATTAGGTGCCGGTTAGTTTTTCCAAATAGAAACTAGGTTTTCTTCATCATTTTAATTATTATTTTAAATGTGTTTTATATTCATTATTTTATGTAAACTGTCTTGAATATTTTATTCATTTGGAAATAAAGAATAAAAATGCAGCTCTAAAACTGATAAAGAGGAATAATTCTAATACTGCAATCATACCAAATCAAATATGAGTCTGATTAAGGTCAAATTAATTACCACCTAGGATACAATGTAGAATGGTAGCCAAGGAAAGAACTGTCCAAGGTCCTGAACGAAATGTCAACTAATTCACAATGTGCATCTTACTAAAATTACACTTCTTTTCATAGTCTTCCCTTCTTCCCAGAAATCTTACTGTTGACTCTTGTTAGACACCATTGAGCAGCATCCTGACTCATAATTTAGCAGCAAGCATAGAGTATAGAGGTATTTTAATAAATAAAACATTGCATTTGAGTTCTTTTGATTTCAATTGTTATTTCTGTTTGTGTAACTCTTTTTTTTAAAAATGCCAGCATTAACAGTCTATGCTGTTTCTCAGTGCTATACAAGAGGATAAAAGCAAAGTCTCTCTCACACAAAAAGCAGACACCCCATTGAAGCTAACTAAATGCAGCTGAGATTGTAAATCAATACTTATTTTCTTCACCAGTACTAATACTTGCCTGGCAAATCAAGATAAAACACTCTTTTAACAAGAAAGACTGAATACAGTAATAAATTTCTACAGATACAGAATCATCTTCTCCACAAAGGTACTGTAGGTAATGCTGTTGGAACTTCTAAGTTGCATATAGCTTTCTTGAATAGATATGGCTGGAGGACATTTCATTATTTCTTGAAGGGCTTTTTCATTAAAACACAGCAGTTTATGACTTTTACTTTTCCTGTTATAAACACCTATTTCATTTCATGTTCTCAAAACTGTGCTACTTTCCCACATATAGGCATGTGTTAAAGCTGCATATTTAAAAAACTTCCAAAATGTGAAACAGTTGTTTATTCATCAGAGACATTGCAACAACTTTCCCCTGATGACTCGTAGATAAAAAAAAGTCACAAATAGATAGTGGAAGTGGGATTTTCTACTTAATCAATTGTATTTTACAGGGCTTTTCTTTTTTCAGAATCAAACCATCAAATTCTGAAATGGAAGTAGCTTAAAGTAAACATTTAGTAAAGAATATGTGGTATCCGGAATCAATAACACCAACTGACTAATGTCATTGGAATTCCTCTTTATTTATTGATTTTGTTTGAACTTTACTAATGAAATACTAAGCCTGGAAGAAGAAGAACATGCTGTGTGCTAGCTGTTACAGCCATCAGTGATTGAGTTCAGTAGATATGATTAAGGTGAAACTAATTTATTTCCTATTCCTCTTGCATATCAGTTTAGAAATAACCTACTGAATGACGGCTTTACATGACTATGAAAGAAAAAAGTTGGAGAAGATGGTCATGTATCACTATATCATTTCTCACTTTCAAGAGAGTTCACAGTGAAGCAGGTCTAATTCAGCATAGTGCAGAAATGGGGATTTGAATATAGCCCAAATGCTGAATTTTTGTATTGCACACAGCATGTTCCAAGCATCAAATCCTGAGGTCGATAGCTGGTTGAATGATGTCAAAAGCAGGAATTTCAGGAGAGAAAGATCTTTTATTCTCTTCTGAAACTGACTGTAATAAAACTTTTCTCATTTTGCAGGAGCCAGTAAAAGAGCTTAATGATCCAGAAGAAGCATCTCCACTGGTCTTATCGAACTTATGGTCAGATGTGCTGGAGCATGTCCCTACTTTCCTTTTGCCTGATTACTACATTTTGAGAAATCCAAATTCTTTTACATGGCCTCATTTCCCACCTTTAAGAGAATCACTGAAAGTAAATTGATGTAAAGATAAATGCAGCCTGCACGTTGGCTATCACTGCAAATATTATCAGAAGTGAAAAAGCTTGTTACTGATTTTATATATTACTAGCTGATCTATGGTACTGTCAATGACTGAATACTGTGGTTTCAGTAGGATTAATTTTTTCTAATTAGCTTTTCATATGGAGTTTTTGATGTTTTCTTACCTGCAATGCTGGCTGTCATGAATCTATGTGCATATTTTACCAACACTCCTTTTTTAGGCGAAATAGAACAAAATTTCCATAGGTCTTTTAAAAGGAAAAGATCAGTGAAAGTGAAAAATATGGAGATACACTTTAAAAAAAACCCAAACCTTCTGTTCTTTTAAAATTTTCATTCAGGCTTTTTTTCAAAGCGAAAAAAATTATCATGGTTTCAAGTTGCTTTTTAATATACCAGATTGAACTCATCATCCATTCAGTCTTTTCTGCATAGGTTTTTTCCTTAAAAGTGCATTTTATAATCCAAGTCACATAAACTGGATTGTTGACTAGTTCCTTAAGAATTAAATATAATAAATTACCAATTAAAAATCAAACTCTACTTACTCATCTGGTTACAAAATACTCACCCCTCCAGGAAGGAAGAAGCATTTTAAGCAGTGTTTGTCCAACTTGGCAATTTTAAGTTGGATGGACATAAACTCCCAGAATTTCCCAGCTAGCATGCCAGTTCAGAAATTCTGAAAGTTGAGCAAGAGCCCCTTTAAGAGCAAGTGTTCCAAGCCCCCAGATGCACATATAATGGAATTTTGAAATTCAAGTCTGGTTAGCTGAAGATTGAGGTTAGAGCTTGGTTATTAATCTTTAATTACTGGATTAAATGCTATTATTTTTATCTGAACTGATTCCATCCCTTCTCCCTGATGAATTTGAGTCCTCTTGCACTTAAGCAACATGTAAAAAGTTCTATCATGTGGTCTTTCCTTTGACTCCCTATACTCTCTTCATTTTATTCAGGCTAAGAGAATTATTAAAGAAAGGCTTTTTAGATGCTGAAGCTCTGAATAAAAGGGGACTTAACC
The DNA here is from genome assembly GCA_032468235.1 of Pseudoxyrhopus heterurus. Lineage (NCBI taxonomy): Eukaryota > Metazoa > Chordata > Lepidosauria > Squamata > Pseudoxyrhopus > Pseudoxyrhopus heterurus. The sequence goes on along the minus strand of JANHJO010002178.1, from coordinate 15,240 downwards.
TCATTTCTCTACAAACTCCATTTAACCAATGTTAGGTAGCAACCTGTGCCAATTACATCAACTCGATCATTTCTCCAAACTAACAAAGGTTCTTTTTTGAAGCCAAGTACAATAATCTACCCCCAGCACTTTTACATGAGATTTTTTTTTAAGAAAAGAAAACATGATTAGCCAAACCTACCTCTGATAGTTCAGTTGAATCTATTCTCCACATCCTGCTGTATTGTTCTTTTTTCTATATTTGAAGAAAACTCATCCTCCATCTCTTGCTGCAGGCATCAAATAATCCTGAGGAACTTTCATGTCAATTTACTCTTATCAGGCAAGGAAATCATTATTATAATATAATTATTATAATATAATCATTATGCTATTATAATTATATTATAGTAAAATATAATTAATCTATGCAGAAGTATTATCTGCATAGCTGCTGTGGATGTGCACAAACAGCTGATTGTCACACATGACTGACATCCTTATGCCTGATCCACTTATTCTGTAAATCTGATTCTGAATGTGCTATGTAGGATTGAAATACTGACTCCCATTGTTATAATACTTTATTTAATAATTAGTCTCAAGATTTTGGACTCTTGGACCTCAGAATACATTCATACAAAGACTTACCTTTTCAATTTCTGAGGGCTAGGTGGCTGACTTATTTTTCTTTTCTCTTTCATCTTCTGTCTTTATTTTATATACTTCTACATCATTTGGTCAATGACCAAAATAAATACTACCTATTGTATGGATTACTTAATTTTAATCTTTCCCTCATTCTTTTTAGATCGATATTTTAAGATCTCGTGAATAAAGTTAATCCCCAAAATAAAGTCTTCACATTAGAAATAGTCTTTCTTACCCTGCATTTCAATGGATCAGTACATGAAAAAGAAGAGAAAAGAATATTCATGTTATCTTGTTCAGGATGTAGTATATGGTAAGCATATATAAATATACCAAAACAGAATATTAAATGAATCACACAACCTCTAAGATGCATTTCAAGGCATACATTGCCAATCTGGGCATGTTGTTCTTTTTCATCTTAAAATGGTAAATGAGAGACCTAATTTCCAGATCTAACACCAGCCATTATATTTGAATCCCAGTAGTGGGATTCAAATAATTTAACAACCAGTTTGTCCAGAGTCAGGTTGGCTATCGTGGGAGGCATGACCCATCTCCATCCTCCAGCTCTGCTGCACATGTGGGACGAGCCTCCTGTGGTTTCCAACCTGACCCTGGGTGAACTGGTTGTTAAATTACCCGTTGCTTTCAAAGTGGAGCC
>JANHJO010002178.1:3168-13846 GCA_032468235.1 Pseudoxyrhopus heterurus | reverse complement strand
GACACCCCCTGCTTTTCAATCTGTTGCTCTTTTTTCTGATTTGTTTGTTCCGTTATTTTTTTCATCTCTGTCATGCTTTGAATTTTATACATCATTTCCAATATGTTATTCCTTAGCTCTCCAAAAGCCATCTCAAAGTTATCTGTCATCCTTTGGAATGTAGAAGAGATCATGTCCCACAATTCTTTAGTTGCCATTTTCATTGCCCTTCTTTCGATTCCAGTCATACCGGCAGAATAAATCAAATCTCAAAACACACTTTAAGTAAGTTCCAGTTTTCCACCATTAACAGGTTTTCAGTTTAAAAAACTTTGCCAAAGCCTGGGAGCTTTTTTCCCTTGTCCATAAATCCAGTTGTCACTCACAGTTTTTTCCCTTTTCTCTCATTAAAAACATTTAGCTGCTGTTCCAAGCACCGAATCACTTTATGGTTAAGCTTCTTGGGGTTTCACAGTCAATAAAAAACAATCCTCTTACCCATCGACCTGCTCAGTTCATTTCTCCCTCTTCTTCATCTCCTCCTGCCCAGACTTAAATTACGAGGAAGATTTCAGCTTCAAAGCAGCCATTTTAGGTTGCTGCTTGACACGACGTTGGTTCAGGAAGTTTTCTGCATCAGGGAGGAGAGCTGCCACACTCTCACCCCTCCCCCAGCAGTCTTCCCTTATTCACCCCCTTCCAAGAGGGCTTAGGCTCTCTAAGAGCCCCTCGGTCGGACAACCTCAGTGCGGATCCACAGAGGTCGTGAATCTCACATCTGACTTCGCTGAAGATCAGCCCTGCCTCCGTTACATTGGATTTTTGATCAATCAACACATCCCAAATTATTCACTTCTAAATTAAAAGGGCATATACAAAGTTCTGGGCAAGCATTCTCTTTAGGATTTTCTATCCTCTCTATGGTTCTACAAACAGGTCAGATGCTGCTTATTTTTCTTAAGAAGATCTACTCTGAATAATGGTCCTTGTATCTGTATCTAAATCAACCATATCCATATATCCATATTGTAAAACACCACCTCTTTTTTGCTTCATTAGTTTCAAGTTGTTAACATCCCTGTGCACCAATTGAATCATGCTGTTGCTCTCATTATACCAATTTAAAGCCTCATGGCTATCCTGATTTACACATTTCCCTGGAATTTATTTCTTGCTTTTTTCAGAATGATGTTATCTCCCGTAAGATGAGGATGTGGGCTTCCAATTTGAAATCAGATTAATACTTAGTCTTCTGGAAAGCCTTGGTTTTATTATTGCTATAAGCCACACAGAGTTGTATGCTATAAAATGAGCGGTAATGTTAATATTTTACATAAAGACACATATACATGAGCATCTGAACAGGAGGTAGAGGTGTTTACATGTGAGAGACAGGATCACACATGTCATGAGTTATTTGCACAATGAGACACATGGTTCACCGTGATTTTACTAGACATCAATAGTATTTTCCAGAAATATGGTTTGGTTTGGTTTTTTTCCCTTTAGTTTAGCAGAGAAAAGATACACCATCTATTCATATTAGGCCCCTTATGGAAGAACCAATGAAAGTCATCAGCAGTCTGAATTTAACAGATATTTTGTATATGAGTCCCGCCACAGCCACTACATAAAAAAATACCTACATAAAAGAAATCAGAATATACACTTTTATGACATATATACTAGAATGCAAATAGAAAAGACATTAAATTTGGATGGATGGAATCACTAATGCATTAAATATTTAATGGTTATTCATGATTACAACACACTTGACATATTAAAAGGAGGAAGTATAACAAGCTATTGCACCATTAAAATGCATTGAATCAATAGCCAAAACATTTTTCCAAAAGAATGTTTCCTATAAAGCACAAGTGACATAATGTAAATATTGTTGGTTACAAAGTGTACAAATCCAAAGGCTCCTAAGAGCTGAAAAGCAGTCAACAAGCAATTTCCAAAAGTGATTGGAAAAGAAAGTATGCAACTTTAGTGTAAGTAAAAGGTGCCAACTGCAATTTGAGCAAGAGCAGAGGTGGTATTCAGCCAGTTCTGACAAGTTCAGGAGAGAACCGGTAGTGATAATTTTGATTGGATCGGAGAACCAGAAAATATCACCTCTGATTGGCCGATTGCATAGCCATGCCCACCAAGCCACGTCCACAGAACTGGTAGTAAAAAAATTTGAATCCCACCACTGAGCAAGATGGTTATTCCCTGGTTATTCCCAGAGCTATAATCCCACTAGAGACCTCTATGGAGCACTTGTGGGCAATCTCAAGTCCTCTCCTTGTCAGAAGAGAAATTATCCAAGTGCCAGTTGACTTGCCAGCTCTTCATTCTGCCACAGTCATTGGCACTGCTTTTTGGAGCTTTCTTCCATCCACCATTTCTTCCTCAAAGTCATTCTAGATTTTTCTATGTATAAGGAAAGACAACAATCTTTGAATATAATTGTACTCTACTCCTGCATAAATTCTTACTTGGGACTGCTGATTTAATCTTAATTTACTGGGATTAAAATTGCAGCAAGAACACACAGAATTGCAGTTTTATCTCTACCCAAAACACAGAGAAGGTAATCTATACCTTTACCGACGGCAATAAATATGTCCCTACCTACCTACAAATGTATTAGCCTTTGTTTCACAAAATTGCTTTAGAGAACTTTGTGGTTAAATTTCATCTTGCATTTGTGTTCATTACTGAAGATAAAACTGATTTCTATTAACTCCTTTCAAATTTGTACTTTTACTTATCTTTAAAAAAAAAAAGCTATATCGAAAGGAAGTCCTCTAATAATATAACAACTTGAGAAATACCATTTAGCCTCTTATCATTTTACCAAGTCATGTTCATATCTGTCAGATAAGACAATAAAAAGATTTATTTGATATATAGCCTGGTTTTCATCCAGAATGTCAGGACAGTGTGCACAGCACACCCACTTCCAATTTGCCTTGCAACAACAACCCTGACGCTGAGAGAGGACGTGACTGCCTCAAAGTCACTCAGGCAAATTCTATGGTTGAAGGCAGATTACAGCCTGAGTCTTCCCATGCTTGATCCATCACCTTAATTATAACCTACCCGGATCTTACCTTTGTCATTAGAACTTTCAAAACCTAACTATCCTTATAAAGAGCCTATCCTACTAATATTTATTTAAATGCAATGTCAGACAAACTAGAGTATTTATTTCCAGTGACTGGATTTTTTTTTTAAGTGCAACAAATGGGAAAATGAGTAAGTAAACAGAGTTCAAATATCATAAATATTAGACCTGGGTAGAGACATTCTTACCTTTTATTAGAGCTAAATTCAGAAACAACTGCTTCCCCTCCATTCACTCCCCTCTGTTCATTGTCCAAGCATTTGAGAACATCAAAATATACAGAGTGAGACCAAACTTCATGGCTAGTGAGACACTCGGAACAGTTTATAATTCAAAAGGCCTAAGCAAGATTTAGAAGGCAACAATCAAAAAGCAAAAGCAATGGAAAGCTGATGCATCAGGATTGTTCTTCAGGAAGTCAGGACTCAAGGTCTCAATGCACTGGTTATCCTGAGATAATTATTTTTTTTGGCCACAGGTATTGTAGTACTCAGAGAGCATCATCCCAAAGGCTCGAGCCACTCTGCTATAACACAACTGGCCCCCATTGAGTTTCATCTGATTTTAAAGCCATCCAGACACACAAGGCTGTTTTATAGAAGTCTATTCCCATTGTTGTCATCTGTGGAAGTGAATGCTTTGGTGTTTTTCTGCCTGCTGAACTGCTGCTGTTTACATGAGTTATGTGGTTTCACTGGTTCATCTAGAACAGATTTCTGGGAAGAAAAAGATCTTGATTATGATCAGTGGTGGGATTCAATTTTTTTTACTACCAGTTCTGTGGGTGTGGCTTGGTGGGTGTGGCTATTCAGTCGGCCAATCAGAGGTGGTATTTGCCGCTGTCAGCCAATCAGAGGTGGTATTTGCCAGTTCTCCGAATTATCGCTACCGGTTCTCTGGAACCTGTCAGAACTGGTTAAATAGCACCTCTGATTATGATTAGGTTCTGTACTAGAATCTGACTTAATTATACAGAGGCGGGTCTGTAGAATTGCCAGACTTGTTTTCTTCTTAGAAGCTGTTCTCAAATGAGGCCATAAAAATAATTTGCAAAGCAGTGAAGCTGAAGAGTGGCTAACAAGATGTAAAATTTCACGGAAAGATATTGCTCGGGACTGGATGAATTAATGCAATCCACTCTTCTTTGGTTAAGCAAAACTGTGTCCACCTGGACCAGATGTTGGATCACATGGGCAAGAGGTTTTGTATTGAACATTTTCCAATATATCTACTTGGTGGTAACCTCTCACCTTATATGACAGTTGGTTGCTGTGCTCTGATGAGATCCTGCTGCTTATGGAAGCAAAAAAGCAGATAGAAAAGTCTCTTGGCAGAACACTGCCATTCCTTTGGGAAAGCAGAGATTGGCTACTCAGAGCAAGAAGGCATTGCATGGATAGAGATGTGTCATGCCTGGTTTCAAAAGAAGATATCAAACATGTGAAGTGATTTAAACAATTCATTTGTTGCAGACTTCCCTGAAGTGCAATTTTTGCAGCAAAAAACTAATAAAAACAAATCCATTTTCTATGATCCACAAAAGTTTATGAGCCTATCGGAAGTCACAGGGTTTTTGTTTGGTTTTATTGTATTTTCCTACATGGACAATTCACCTAAACATATTGTGTATCTTTAACAAACCAATCCTCCCTTTGTCTATGGAGATTCTCAATCATGCAGGTCATGGTTGTTGCAAAGGTGATTTTCCAGTTGCCTTTTGGAAAAGAACCTTTGGGACAGTTCCCACTTTATTTCATTTTAATTTTATTTCAGCATGCAAGGCTAAGGCTAAGGGCAGTTTATATATTCTGGGTTAGAATCATAGCATTTTCTTTCTTTTTTAAAAAAAAGAAAAAGTAGCTTCCGGGTTCTTTTGAGAACTGCTTCTAACTAGATGGTCTCTCTTCCTCCAAAACAAAAGAAACCCTTTGGAGAAAATAGACATTCATATGAATATTTCCCTAGAACATTTCTGTTCTGGAAAAATGCACTTAAAAACAAACAAATCCATCATGGCTTTTCAATAAAAGTACTTTTTTTAAAACTATGAGAAAGTTCTTTCTACTCTAATCTTTGACATTCCTTTAAAAGTTAGATTGATAGAGTTGTTGCAAGAAATACCATCAATACAAAATTATTCAATTCAGTGGTCTATTTATCTGTGATGAATTCTAAATTGATCTTGCTGAAGTACTTTAGAAAATCTCTTGATTTTTTGTCTTGAATGTCTTGACTAAACAAACTCATGGATGGAGAGGACAGGATAGTTTACAGAATGTCCACCAATTAAAAACAGCAGCTAGAAAGCAGAGATTGGTGACAACCATGTTTTTCACTGGATAGATTCCCCAAAAGATGTATGACTCAGATGGTCAACGCAGATGGTTGACTCAGCCTTCCATCCTTTCAAGGTAGGTAAAATGAAAACCCAGATTGTTGGGGGTAATATTCTGACATTGTAAACCACTTAGAGAGGGTTGCAAGCCCTGATAAGCGGTATATAAATACAGTGCTATTGCTATTGCTATCTCTATTACAGAGGGTAAGCAAACCAACTGTTTAAAATCCTTCCTACAGTAAAATAAAATAGTCTTAATCACTTTGAAATGATATTTTTAATTAAAATAAATAAATGGGAAGCCATCATACAGCAAAGCACTAGTGGAAAAAATAAAATTGCAGTTGTTTTGGGAATAAAGAAACCACCATGGTGAGCTATTATGTGAGAATGTCCATAACATGCTTTCAAAGTTCCAAATGTGCCCAGCATTCTTAAAAGATTGTCTACCCTACCCTGTAACAGCCTTTTAATCTGTATAATTTATTTAATGACATAACCACCTTATTGTAAGGTAATCAAGCATGGCTGGAAAATCAAGGTTTTATAGAAATGTCAAGCGTAGATTACCCTTGGTGCAATTTAATCCTGAGTTTCTATTTTCATGATTTTCATATCAGTAGCTTTTCTTTTCATTTTTCTACTTCTCCACACAACTTCCTTTTAAAAGCATCTAGTCTGATGGTAGATAACTTGACTAACACATTTTTGAGGCCTTTAATTTGGCTATATAGGGATCATAAAATCCATGAAATAGATTTGGGGATTTTTTTTAAGGCCAGCAAATTAATTTTGATATACTATGCTTACTATTTCATTGAAAACCTCTTTACTTTGATTGAACTGTTGGAAGGAAAAAATCCATCTGGTTCAGTTCCAAGCTGGGAGAAAGTTGCTAGAATAAAATGAAGGCTTGGGGCTGATTGGAAAGAAGGTCCATTTATTGATGAACAGAACCACCAGGGTTTGTGGTTCTGGGTCAGCTGAACAATTAGCTAGATGAGTGCCAGTATTTTATAAAGGTCCTGAAATGCTGTGCAATGTCTGAAATGCCCTTAGGAAATTGTGCAATGTAATGAGCTCTGTGTCTTCATGGAAGCTGATTGGAAATATGGTTTAATGGTGAAGCAGAACCACTAAGCACATGTGGGTAGCTGGCCACATGGAGTGGAGAGTGAGATATATTTATACCCTCTGTTGGGTTTTGAACTTGCTTCCTGTTCCTGCGGCAAGAAATGTATCCTGATTGGTTGTCAGACTCCCATGGGGCCATGCAGGGGTAACTTTGTAGGTTGTCTATGTGCTAAGTTTGGTTAAAACTTGCTGGGTGAGGCGATAAAGGGCAAATAAATGGCTCTGCCTGAAGGAAATAGAACTTTGTTATGTAGAATAGACTGGCCCAGGCCTTAATGGCCCATTAACAAAGTTTTTTTTTGGGGGGGGGGCTGAGTTTCTGCCTCTCTGAGTTTCTACTTCTCTTTTAGGGGAAATATTCTGCCTTTTTAATATATCGTAAAATATTTCATTTTTCTAGGAGAGGGGTGGGTTTTAACTTCCAACAAGACAGCATCACCACCAGATGGATTCGTAACTGGCTGACCAATTGTACTCAGTGTGTAGTCCTCAATGAAACTGCATCTACATGGAGGGAAGTATGCAGTGGGCTACCCCAAGGCTCCGTTTTAGGCTTAGTACTCTTCAACATCATCAATGATTTGGACAAGAGAATAGATAGGGAGCTCATCAAATTTGCAGATGACAACAAGCTAGCAGGAATAGCCAACACTCCAGAAGATAGGCTTAAGATACAGACAGGGGTGGGTTTCAATCGGTGTGATCACTGGTTTGCTTCGTATGCGCATTTTGTGCACACTTGTGCCAAATGTGCAGTGCGCATGCGTTTAACTAAAAGAATAAACAAAACTTACTGTGTCGACCAACGAGGGGAGAAGAGCTGAGGCGCGCTATGCTGATACATAGAGCTGCGTGTGCATGAAACAAGGGGAAATAAAGGTACCTATAGCATCCAGGCAGGTGGGAGGGCCAAAAAAATATTTTTTTCCTTCTTTTTCCTATCATTGCAGAAACCAACAGAACTGGTTCGCACCGAACGCCCGACCTCAGCAACCGGTTCGGGTGAACCGGTACGAACCGGTAAAAACCCACCCCTGGATACAGAAGTATCTTGACAGACTTGAATATTGGGCGGTATCTAACAAAACAAAATTCAATGGTGAAAAAAGTAAGTACATTTAGGCAAGAAAAACAAATGCACAGGTACAGTATAGGTGGTACCTCGCTCAATAGTAGTAACTGTGAGAGGGATCTTGGAGTCCTAGTGGACAATCACTTAACTTGGAGCCAGTCGTGTGCTGCAGCTGCCAAAAAAGCCAACACAGTTCCAGGCTGCATTAACAGAGGGAGAGAATCAAGAACACGTGAAGTGTTAATACCACTTTATAATGCCTTGGTAAGGCCACACTTGGAAGACTGCATCCAGTTTTGGTTGCCACGATGTAAAAAAGATGTTGAGACTTTCTAGAAAGAGTGCAGAGAAGAGCAACAAAGATGATTAGGGGACTGGAGGTTAAACCATGTGAAGAATGGTTGCTGGAACTGGGTATGTCTAGTTTGATGAAAAGAAGGACTAGCAGTGTTCCAATATCTCAGGGGCTGCCACAAAGAAGAGGGAGTCAAGCTATTCTCCAAAGCACAAGAAGGCAAGACAAGAAGCAATGGATGGAAATCAATCAAGGAGAGAAGCAACTTAGAACTAAGGAAAAATTTCCTGACAGTGAGAACAATTAATCAGTGGAATAACTTGCCTCCAGAGGTTGTGAATGCTCCAACATTGGAAGTTTTTAAGAAGAGATTGGAGAACCATTTGTCTGAAGTGGTGTAGGGTTTCCTGACGAAGCAGGGGGTTTGGACTAGAAGACCTCCAAGGTCCCTTCCAACTCTGTTATTGTTATTTGTTATTATTTGATGCTGCCTCCAGACTGCCTCATCCCGATTCCATGCAAAAAAGGGCAGGGCTTTGATCGCATGGCAGTGGCCGCCATTTTGACTTTTTTTGACTTCCGCCTTGCTTCAACTCTGATTGGTAAAAGACTTGACAAAGGCAGCTAGGAGACCCTCCCAGCCAAAGGACCCTGTTGATTTTTAGGGCTTAACAAAACCCAACCCTTGGTTCACTTGCAGTTTCTGAATTATTTTACCACGTCCTGTTTCACTTTCGTGTCTCTTTGCTGATTCCTATGCTTCATTTCTATTATCCAAATAGCATAGTTAGGCTAAAGATGCTTTTGTTCAAGATGGAATGTGATAATAGGTCTGTGAAGCTTGGTTCTGTTCTGAGCCATTGATTTTCACTATCCATCTGAAGAATCATGGATTAAGAGAGTTGGAAGGGACCTTGGAGGTCTTCTAGTCCAACCCCCTGCTCAAGCAGGAGACCCTATACTATATCAGTCAACTGAATGTCTGTAATGAAAATATCTGGAAAGAAAAATAGATAGAACCTCCTAACTAAACATTTATTATTTTCACTACAGGCATTGCAAACCATCAGAACTTCGTTATTGTTACCATGAAGAGAGTCCTAACTAAATATTTATTATTTTTAATTATAGGCATTGCAAACCATTCTGTGTCTGGCACCAATGTGCTCTTCTATTCATAGCTGTTGAAATGAATGAACACATATAACAAATTGCATCCAAATATGTTGACAACTTGTTGGGTGAGAGAACATACAGGACTGAACCACCACAAGAAATCACCACAAGGCTACAGAAGCCATCTAGCGGCCAGGGATAAGTTGCACAACACTCTTCCCTTGACAAAAAGTAAAACAGCCAAGTAATTTTGAAAGAAAGCCTATATTCCTATACGTTTAGAAAGAACAGACCTACTGTAAATGGGTTCTGCGCCAAATTCTCAGTAATTCTAGCTGCTCAGGTCTCCATAATATTGAATAAACCATGACAATGTGGCCCTGAGGTTTGGCTTGATTAACCCTGATAGTTTAACAACCGCTATAATTATAATACAATAGCAGCTTTCAAGCTATCTTTCATTTTGCTTATTACTACTGTTGGAAGAAATATTCATCTGGTTCAGTTCCAAGCCAAAAGAAAGGCACTGGAGACAAAATGGAGGCTGGAGGCTAATTGGAAAGAGGGTCCATTTATTGATGAACAGAACCATACGTTTGTAGTTCTGGTGCAGCTGACCACATGGAGTTGAGAGTGGGGGGTATTTATACCTTCTCTTGGGCTTTGACCTTGAGCTTCCTGTTCCTGTGAAGAACATGTATTCTATTGGCTGTTGTCAAACTCCCATGTACAAATCCTAGGAGTTTGTCTGAGGTACGTTTGGCTGAGGTTTGACCTGCTGAGGGTGGTGCAACTGAGATGATACAATGAAGGGGATGCAATGATACAATTCTTATTGTGGCTGAGGGCTAATTCTACCTTTATTGGATCTTGGGTGAGGGTATTTGCTTATGAATAGAGCTAGCTATCTCTTTATCTCTTAAGTGCTGGCATCTGCTGTGGGCTATTAAGAAAGGCGGGGGCTGCTTTCCAAGAGCATGTCTCTCCATTTCTCATCTAGGGAAATATAATATTCTGCCTTTTTACCGGTAATATTTCTCAAAATATTTCATTCTTCTAGGAAAGGGGTGGGTACTAACTTTCTACACACACATAGATGTTAGCCGTGACAGTTTAACAACAACTATGACACAATTACAGCTCTCAAGTTATCTCTAATATTTTTTTTCATTGCATATTACCACACATACAGGACCTCACATAGGTTAAAAAACAGAAGTGAGTGCCATTCTTGGACTCAACAGTTGAAATTTACCACTGATGCAATCGGTCTTGCATGCAATTTTAGCCAGGCTTCTGCAAAACAAAATCCTATCCATTTCAATGGGATTCTGTTGTGTCCCACACCTGAAATGCATGGATCAGGATGAGTTCTTAAAAGCACAACATCTTTTATTGTACAAAACCCCCAAAAGTTCATTTTGGTTAGAATAAGAGAAATACTTCAACTTGCCAGAAGCCTCTGGCAAGTCTCCACAATGTTCCGGGCAAAATGCCAATTTACTAGATGAAGAATAAACACTCCTGGTAATTAGTTCAAGCTCCAAAACTCACAGTAAAGTATTTTCACAGAGACTAGGTTGCAAGGCTGAGCACTCGAACAGAAATGCTATGAAACAGGAC
>JANHJO010002176.1:364533-376060 GCA_032468235.1 Pseudoxyrhopus heterurus | reverse complement strand
TTGCATTTTTACATGCTTTTGAACTGCTAGGTTGGCAGAAGCTGGGACAAGTAACAGGAGCTCACTCTGTTACGCGGTACTAGGGATTCGAACTGCCAAACTGCCGACATTTCTGATTGAAAAGCTCAGCCTCTTAGCCACTGAGCCACTGCGTCCCTAATTAGAATGCAGTAATGCAGGCTAATTCTGTTGATTGCCAGGAATTCGATCTTGACAGGCTCAAGGTTGACTCAACCTTCCATCCTTCCGAGGTTGGTAAAATGAGGATCCAGATTATTGGGAACAATATGCCAACTCTATAAATCATTTAGAGAGTGCTGTAAAGCACTATGAAGCAGTGTATACATCTAAGGATTATTGCCATTGCTATAAATGCACCAATGAACAATCAGGTTAGGGACAGAGCATCATGGAGAAAAAAACCTATCTATATGGTTTTTAAGAGTCAGCAACAGCTTGATGGAACATAATCAGTCAATGAATTAATCTACCTTCACTGGTACCTTATTTCCAATTAGCACTTGTTCCAAGTTATTGCTCATTTAGAGTATTTGTCATATTGCTGTGCCATTTCTGCAGAAAGAGCCAACGTAGCATCTACATACAACATCAACTTGGAACTATTGTGTGCTGCCCATATACCCTCCAAATTGTCTTACTGCCAAATGTTCCAATCCCAACGAAGATTAAAGGGAATGGGAGTGGGATTATTTTTGATGCATTCCATATCTCATCTTGATTGTAAAAGAAATATTCTCATTAGTAATTACTCAAGGAGAAGTATTCAATTTTTTTTTATTTAAGAAATAAATTCTACTGGAATTCTAATTTCCTTGTAAACTAGCTCTAATATCTTAGTTTGATCTGTATCAGAAGTTTTCTCCGTGTCTAATAAAGTCAAATTACTGTTTCATGTTTATCATCATACAGTGTGTAATAAATCAAGCAGTAATTGAATATTATCAGAGTCTTGATGCTGTTTCATAAAACCAGATTGTGCTGAATTAATTATGGAAGGCAATGCTTTCTATAATCTTTATTCCAAGGTAATGGTTAAAAATCATGGCGTCAACTTTATTGGCTGATAACTTGCATAATTTATAAAATCCCTTCCTAGTTTCAAAATAAGCTTGGAAGATGGTAGGCTTCCTTTTTTAAGGTTCCTTACTTTTAGCAGAATGGAAGCTAAGCCATTCTTGATTTTCATTTCACTCTATGGATATCCTATTCAGCCCAGGACCTTTCCACATGTCATCATTTCAATAGTATCAAAAATTGTGTTTTCTTATATTTTATTCCATTCCAGATATCAGTGTTTCTACAATACAGGTAGACCTTGACTTAGAGTTATTCCTTTAGTGACTGTTCAAAGTTACAATGGCACTGAAAAAAATGACTTAGGACTGGTTTTGATTCTTGCGACCATTTCAGTTTCCCCAGAGTCATGTGATCAAAATTCAGCCATTTGGCGCAACTGGCATTTATTATCACAGTACCACTCTCTTGGAGTCATATGATCATCCTTTATAACCTTCCCAGCTGGCTTCTGACAAACAAAGTCCATGGAGGAAGCAAAAATTGCTTAATGACTTCATGAGTCACTTAACTGCACTAATTCACAAAAGAGAGTTTGTACAATCCAACATATCTATGCTTGATATAATATTAGGTGACCTAAAATTGATGTCATAGGACTTAACACTGCTACATCTACAGACTAGCTAAGATTTTCAAGAGCCTCTTTGTTAGAGCCATTATTTTCTTTGTCCTATTTTACTCCTTTGCTGTCCTACTTTGCATTCTCTCCTTCTTCAATTAGCAGTATGTGGATTATAAGTGTAATATGAATAAATTTCAGAGAAGACTAAGAAATAAATCAGATATGTGAGAAAGAAGGTAGAAGCTGGAAGAACCAGACTTAAGCAGCAGAACTTTTAGCAGTTCCTGGAAAAATAGATGTGTTTGGGATTCTATATTTTATTATGGAGTAGCCGATAACCCTATTTATTTATCCCAATCCTGTATTAGACAGGAATGGCAATGTGAAGTGCAACGTAAGTGTGGAATGGGCTGTCCTCCTTCCTTCCATTAACGTCTCCGCAATTCCTGAAGATGGCAAGAGCAACTTCTCCCTGAGCCCTGATTTTGGCAACAATTAAATTAGTTAAAAATGTTTTCCCTGTGCCCCCCGAAGTGTCAAGAAATGTCATCTCTGCATGACATACGTCGTGTTGATCTCATAGTGGTGCAGGCAGGCCCCATTACAAACACCCCCTTGTGGAGTACTGTGAAGCCGTTACCATGGCAACTCCACTGCGCTATACAGCCTTCACAGAACACACACCCTGAGGGGTCAGAACACACACCCCAAGGGATGTTAGGGGTGTCTTACCCCCACAGTATTTGTTTGCAGTTAGTAAGTCAACTGTGTACCAAGTTTGATTGAAATTGCTCAAGGCATTCCAGAGTTATGCTGGAACACACACACACACAACCATTTTTATATTGGTATATATAGATGCATTGGCTGCTATGATGAATAGCAGAGTTGTCTTGGAGACACTGCAGTGTCTCCTTTCCAACGTATTTTCATCATTTTATTTCAGAGGAAATATTTCCTATTATTGTGTTAAATAAGTGCCAGAACTTAGTTTCTGAACTAAATACCAGGAAGTTTAATTGACAGCTCTTTCCTCTCAGATTTTAATAGATGCTGAATGTTAGTTTGTCCTTCAAACCCCACTATTCGAAGTATCAAATTACTAATAGTTCAAACCTATTGTAGCATCATCTACTTGAGGGATGGCATTTACTTACAGTAATGATCATAAGAGTCAAATCACATGTTACTCAGAATTATTTTAACAGTTTGGCATTTATTTGACAGAATTGTATCCCATCTACCTCTATAAAGCTTAGTGTTTTGAAGCCTTTGGGTTCTATAGGAATAATCAGATACTTGGTATAAAAACATCTTTTGTGAATTGTCTTGTTTTGAATTTTGTAACAGAAAGTTTAGTTTAGAAAGTACAGTGGAACCTCAGTTCACACCCCCTTCGGTTCGCAACTAATTCTTTTGGTATTCTACTGCACTGAAAAAAGTTGGAAGTCACACCTTTTTTGTTTTATCTTGTCTTGCACCTCTCTTTCTCTCTTTTTAACCTTCTTTTGTTTGTATTTGTATCTTATCATACAATAAACTTTAATTAAACTCTCTAAAAAAAGAAAGCCACAGAAGAAACACAAATGCACTCTGTACCTATGCTTGCCTAGTAGATGTAAATAGAAGTAATTCCATTGTTTAGTTTCTAGGATATTAGTCAATTAAATTTCCACTTTCTGAAAATAACTCAGGACAGGCTCACTGTTATGTGAGTAATACAGTAGTACATGCCATGTATTAGAAGAAAATTCTGGTCCATTCCATCCGTAGCCGGGTAAATGAGCACAGGATGCCTGCTTAGAGATAGAATTTATTTCAATAGCAAAAACACAAACACACAATTCAAACAAAACATAGGCTACAAAATTAGACCTCTGAGAATGGTAGAAGTTATTAGTAACAAGAGATCTGCTTAATCAATCAATGCAGGTGGGAAAGATTTTAAGTGGTTTCTTTGCATCTTTATTTGAAGTTGCTGGTAGATGAATACTAGTTGGAGTAGTTGCATGACCTGGTTAGATAGGGTTGTATGTGTCGTAGGAGCTTTTATTCTTCCAATAATTGGCACTATAGGAAAGACAAAAAGTAGTCTGAATTTACCGTTAGATAGTGACCTGAATCTGTACCTATGTCATTTTCAAATTTCAATTTCAAAATAACTGGCTGATCTAATCTATTATTACTACAATTATTATTTTGATATTTCTTCATTAAAGTATTACTGTTTTTTTCTTTTCTAATAAATACAGCAACATTCACTCTCTTTTGAAGGCAAATATAATAGATACTTGCTACTTCAACAGCTTTAATTCAACAGAATAATTTTCCACGAAATTAAGATTAATATGATTGCAAATGGTAGTAATACTTTTAAATGCAAAAATTACATGCTACTGCTTAATATTGATTACCAAATCTAAGTTATATAGCTTTAGGAGTCTAATATTAAAAGAGATTTTTTTTTAAAAAAAGTAATTCATTTGAGTCAGGATTCGAATTTTATTTTATTTTTAAGAAAGTTAAATGTTTATTCAAGGATAACAAGAATATTAAACCTCATAAAGTTCACAATGTTTATTAGTTTTTTTGTGAGACTTCCTTCAAAGAGGTTAACACGAAAGGAGCTGATTCTAAACAGATATTTTGATGAGGTACTAACCTAATTCAAGAATTTTCTTGAAGAAATGATGCCTTGTTTTTTGGATGAATAATAGTGTAATATATTGGGAAATGCTCTAAACCAGGGGTGTCAAACTCACAGCCTGTGGGCCAGGTGCGTCACGTGCTGGCCCTGCTCCCACCCAGTTTAACGAAGGGGGGGGAAGTCCTGATACGTCACGTGACGACGCCATGACGATGTGAGTTTGACATCCCTGCTCTAAACAAACATTCATTCTTTGAAACTGTTCTATAGAAAGGTTATGTGCATAAATCATTATTGCAAAAATGACCATAATTGGAAACTGGTGGCCCTCTTATTTCATAAATGCAGGGCTGATACCACAAGAGTGTGTTCAAACTAAGTGTATTAATATTATACTAGATTGTGCTGATAGCTTTTAATGGCATTTCTGTTTCATTACGTCTTTGATAGCAATTTAGATCACCACTAATGGCATTTTTTCAATGACCAGTGCAGTATTTCCATGCCACTCAACCTTTAAAGGAAAGAGACGAAAGCATTTATAATTCTTATTTGCAATTTAGTATTCTGGTTATAAATGAAGCATTATGAATACATTCCATTGTCAGCTTTTTACCAATGGCCCATAGGTTAATAATTTGACACTGAAAAACTGCAATGCAGAGAATATTTCCATTATCATGCCAATTTCTTGTTGTTGTTAGTTGCGAAGTCGTGTCTGACCCATTGCGATCCTATGGACAATGTTCTTCCAGGCCTTCCTGTCTTCTACCATCTCCCGGAGTCCATTCAAGCTTGCACCAACTGCTTCAGTGACTCCATCCAGCTACCTCATTCTCTGTCATCCCATTCTTCTTTTGTCCTCAATCGCTCCCAGCATTAGGCTCTTCTCCAGTGAGTCCTTTCTTCTCATGAGGTGGCCAAAGTATTTCAGTTTCATCTTCAGGATCTTGCCTTCTAAAGAGCAATCAGGATTGATCTCCTCTAGGACTGACTGTACTTCTGTATAGTATTCAAAAAACCTAATATACCATCATCAACTGAATATGTTTATTAACTTGATGTGGGTAATATCACATGTTTAGATGGGAAATTTTTAAAAGTATCAGGGTTCATATAGTGATACTATATGAACATTATGCATCAATGTTTGCATAATTATTTGTGATTCCAATGATTAATAAAGTCACTGAATAAACTGGTGGACTTTTGAGGAAAATTTAGTACATTAATTTAAATTATCAAAAATCAGTTCAAGATAGAGTTCACAATTTCATTTTGCATGATTTTCTCTCTTACAATAAAATTGTGAAACAATAAAATTTTCTCTCTTCACAATAAAATTGTGAAACAAAACCAGATCAGTACAAGAACTTGTAAATATAAGAAAATCAGAATGTTTATCTTATTATCCAATAAAGAAAAAATTATATCTGTCAGTTTTCAGCCAGAAAGAAGTTGAGAGCTCATGATGTAATGCAAAACATGTTGTAATTCTGAAATGTGATTTAATAGGGATCATATTGGAAGAAATTGACTTGTTCAGTTGAATCAGGTCTTTATTGGTTGGACCATAATGGAGACCCAGTTAGACATGTGTAAAGTGTGCCCATTAATGAATTAGTAATATGTAACATTTACCTTCAATTTTCTTATTACTATTTTGGTATTGGTCATATTTTTTATAATATACAGGATATTTCTGGGGCAATATAAGTATGGAATATGGAAATTTAATTTAATTATACAATTTAAGTATGGTAACATGAAAAAACACATGTCATATGTTCATAATAAAGAAATACATGTAGCAGACACTATTAAAATATATCTTAAAGAAATGATAGCATATTTTTCTTGCAAAATTAAGTAGCAAAAAGTATACCAGAATTTGATAAACTTTGCTGCTCTTGCCATGTTGATTCCTAGCAGCCATATAAAACTGCAATGAAAATCACATAGTAGAATCACATTAATATGGAGTGGAAATGACAAGGTGTATAACTATCTTCAAATGCAGAACATCAGTAATATAGTCAGTATGATGGTGCAATCTAAACTCTTTTTTTAAAAAACATCTTTAATTTTTTTAAGTTTCTGACCTACTAATTACACATGTGTGTGTGTGTACATGTGTATTCACTGGATTAAGAAATTTCAACTGCAGATACAATACCAATCTCTGTGTTGCAGTATTTTTTTTGTAGCTGCCAATCAAATGCAATGAACTGCAATCCTTTATGCAAATTAACAACACACTAATGCAAGGAAAGAGAAGTTCTGGAAACTCTGGGGGACACTCTCAGTTTGCAACAAAAAGTGTGAGCACAGATTAGTTGGCATTTACTGCATTCAACTGTTGGCTAGTCCACATTCAGCAATGCTTGGCTAAAAGAAGCCTCCAAGACTTTCACATCGGTTCACATAGTCATGCTAGAAGCATTTGCATATCTGCAGTTCATAAGGAAAAATATTTCATTGGTTAAAATGTGCATTGGGATCATATGGTTTAACGATAACATAAATAAAAAAGTACTTAGAAATAAAAATCCTAGAAAGATTACATTAATAGCAGTCTCCATCAAATTGTTCTATTTATTTTCTATGCAGTTCCCATTTTCCATAGTCAACGTATGTTATTTTGATCACTGTTCAGTCCTTCCTTTTGTTTTAACAATGATATCAAAGCTTGATCAATGAAATTACCTAGATATGATTATGTGTGTGACAGATCCAAAAGAAAGACAGAAGTTATGCACAACACAGAATATGACAATGGTTCACCACTATTCCCTTGCGAGATAAGATGTTGCTTCTAATCAAAAGCTATGTGCATTTCAAAAAAATGTTTTCTTTTTAGTCTCATTTTTTAAAATAAATGTTCTTATTTAAATTTTAAAAAAATGCAAAATATATACAGAAAACCAACATAATGTACCCTAAAAACACAAACATATTTTAATTATTATTTCTCTTTCAATCATAGCAACTTCTTGGGATAATATATTGTAGAAAAGGTGTTTTATTTCAAGGAGTGTGGGTAGTGAGAAATCTTCAGGCCATATTGAGCATAGAATGGTTTTGATAATTAGACTCATGAATATTTAACTTTTTGGAAAATTCTAGCATGAAAATAGATGGTAAAAAAAATTATTGGAAAGTTTGGGTAGAATACAGAATTAAAACTTTAAACACATTGCCATGTAATGATTGTTTTGAGAATTTCTTCCAGCTTCAAATTGAATATGATTTTCCTAGTTCACACCAATGAAAATATTTCCAATTTAAACATTTTTAAAGCTCAGTATGGGCCACACGCTTTGGCTTTTTCTGAGACATCTGAGATTTTTTTTTTTTTAAAAAATAGATACATGGCATTAGTCAATCCCATTTCTGTATTTAAAAATATGATTAAAGTAGAAATTTTTGAGGGTTCATTGACCCATATGATACATTCTATTTTGGAATGGTATGTCAATGCATATACGTTGAATTATGAGAAAATATTAACATGATTAAGCTGTTAATGTGACACTGATTTATATATAAAAGCTTTGGAATTTGACTATCAGGAATTATTACTGTGTTTGCATGGGGATAACTAAAAGAATTGTATTGAAAACTGGGGAAAAAGATATTATTCCAGATATTATGGAATAGCTTTTGGAAAAGTGTAACTTACCCATCTTAGAAAAAGCAATATTCTGTACTAATCAAAAGAAGAAGCAATATGTTATTTTGCAATAATATTTTGTTTTTTATTCTACTATAATATTATATGCCAATTATGAATTATTTATTAGATATTGATAAGTTTTATTGTTATCTTTTTATTGTTTCGTTTCCTTCTCTTTTCATTTTCCTGTTATCTTTTTTTTTAAGTTTAAGGATTGCTCCATTTAAATGTCTTATGTCAAACCTTGGAGAAGTCTCCAATTTCTTTTTATAAAAGCAGAAGTGAGAATCCATATTTCTATGCAAATGAGGTCTTAAAGGGTCTATCTAGCTATCTCACACTTAAGGCCCATTTTGTTAAAATACAAGGAACACATATATTGCGATTCACAATACATGCTTAAAATACAAGACACGTTCATCATTTTTCAACACTGTTTTTGCAGTGTAAAACATACTTAAGCCTGTCACTGTCTGGGAGATTTATTAAGTTATGATTTCTTCATAACTTCTTTGGCATTTTTTTTTTACTAAAGTATAGCCCTACAAAAGCAAAATGTGATAGAATTAATATGGAACTCTACAAGAAAAAGATCATGACCTGAAATCTTTAAAAGCATAATTGAAATACTGGCTGACATTTTCATACTATATAAATAACTTTCAAAGTATTATTACTAGACAATATTAAGTAGTTTGCCCTTCAGACTGTTTAGGTCTGATTTTTATCCATTGTTATTGTGTGTGTGTGTTTTATGTAATAATGCTAGTTTTATATTGATAATTTTCACAACAATTATTATTATTTATTTAGCATATGGCATACCGGGCCAGGGAGGCTACCTCATTATACCCATGGTAGAAATCATGGAAGCTGACAGTTGTTAGTTTGTTGCACTGGTGTACCACAGAATGCAGCACCTTTTACAAAACAGTAAGTGCTCTGCACATTCAGCTTCATTAAGCCTCTGTGCCACTGTGTTCCCATTACAACAATTATATAGATTTAATTTCAATCTAATCAGTTTGAAAGAAAGATGAAGAGAAGATTGGGTACAAAATGTTTGTAGCAAGAAAGTCTGGACTATAATAATTTTGTGTTTGCTATCAGTTGAATTTCATCTATGATCAAGGGACACTTTACTAGTTACTATCCACAATGAAACAGGAGCAGTTTAGTTTAACTCCACATACAGCTTTTGAATGGTCACCTAAGGCTTAGCTTAACAAAGCTTTGTTAACAAAGCTTTAGCTTTGTTCAGCTTAACAAAACTTCTTTGTTAAGCTGAAAATTATAGATAAAATAACTAATTTCTAATATGATATGTCAGAAAGATTGTGTTAATTTAGTTAAAGATTAATAGTTAGTAGATTTTCTCTGTTATTCTCTGTTAGTGGTGATAATTAATATTTCAATACATACCTTATATTTCTATTTAGAGAATACTAAGAAAAAGTGTACTCATTAAACAACATATTTATTAACATGTCAAATAACCAAGGATATATCTTCACCTTTTTTGTTAATCACACAAAACAATAAAAAAAAAAGTAACTCACCCAAGTTTCAATTGAGTATCTATTTTATAAAATCCTTTCAGCCAAACTATTGAATCTGGTATATTGAGTTTCTTCAATGTAATAATATTGTAATATTTTATACATTTCCTAAATCCAATTAGATTATTAGCATAGCCATAAATGTTTCAAGAATTATATATTATTAATAAAACATTGACAATAATCATTATCTTATTATTTTAATAGCTTCTCCCAAAATGCTGATTGCATTGTCACCTTGAAATTTCCATCAGATAAAAATTGTGGATTTAGATTTCCTTAGCATTGTTTAAATGCGGGCAACATAAAATAAGTAATTTATTAGATCAATTAAGTTGAAGTGAGTATATGAGTTAGTAACATTATATCTCAACCTATCCTCCCTAGAAACTACTTGTAGCTTTTCCAAAGATATTCCAAATATTCATCATTCCATCCCATTCACCCTATTTATCACTTTCTTCTTCAAAGCATAGTGGTATCATAATCTTAGGTTAAACTGCTACTACTAAGCCCTAGGGACATGTGATCTGAGACAAGACCCAAAACTCACAATGGAGGGATGGCTTGTTGTCAGAAAAAGCTCAATCAACAGTGATCTATGTATAGTCAGGTTGTATGGGTGCTAAGCATGCCAAGGCTGAGAAAGTTACTGTCATAATTTGCACAGGCTATATGATCCAACAAAATGAAGAGACAAGTCAGCTATTGCCAGAATTCTGGGAGATAATGTATGTATGTATGTGTTTCATTCGACCAATAAGTAGGCAGCAGTAGAAATATGGACTGATTTTCACTCTCAAGAAGTTATAGAATTAGTAGCAGATAATGAACAAAGGTCAGCTTTTGCTTTATCAGGAAGCATACAATCATAATTTACAGGAACAGCCACGATCAATTAAGGACAAATTGCTTACTTTTCGCAGAGCAGGTAAATATTTAGTTAGGCTCTCTTACATGAAGCAAAGTAGGTGTCAAAACAATGCAGAGGAATCCTTTGCTGCCTACTTACTGGAAGCATTGGAAGAATTACTGGTATATAGTAATGCAGAGTTATCCAGGAATGCTGGCAGTATAAAACTTGATGAGACCAGATCTGGCTAGAGTTGCCCAAGAACATCTGGCATGCCCACTAATCAGAGTGTATACTCAGATATAATATTCTGACGCTGTATCAATTTCTGTGGAAAGGGGTTAATAAAACACAAGGTGTTAAAAATGATCCCCCTACTTCTGGGATAACCCAATATCTTCATTGTGTTGTATTCTGTTTATGAAGCAGCTATTATATTATTATCAGTAGCAGAAGGAGCTGTAACTGTTACTCATGTCTCTGGCTTTCTAAGATATACTTCTAGATGGTTATTAATTAATTGATCACATTTATATGGCCACCCATCTCATAAAAAACAATTCTTGACCATATCACTGGGCTTCCCCCAGAGGAGCAGGCAAAACTTTTCATGACACAAACTTTACCCTTTCATACAAGTTTCATGATATTTCATATGTACACACAAAGTTTGTACTGCAACACTATCATGCTCATTTTATCATTTTGTCAATCCAAATATATTGATTGGCAAACAAATATGGACCCATCAGAATGAAATACCCGATGAAACTAATTCAGAAACTGATAAAGTAGCTCTTTTCAAAAAAAAATAGTCAATTCAATCTTCTTCATCAATGCTATTATGAATATCTGACTAAAATGTATAGTAAGCTTTCAAAAAGCTAAGATAGAAATAGAAAGTACTAGCTGATTACCCGGCTTTGCTCAGGTTTTTTTTTTTCTTCAAGGGAAGTATACTTGTGCCGGCATGCCCTGTTGCTTGTTGATGTTGTGTGTGTGTGTGTGTGTGTGTGATGTGTGCTTCTGTGTCTCTGCTAAGTGTGTTAATGTCATACCTTGTCTGCTCCCACTTACTTTCGGCCTAGTGGCGAACTTTAAGCCTGGAGGACTTCAACTCCCAGAATTCCTC
>JANHJO010002176.1:273111-283857 GCA_032468235.1 Pseudoxyrhopus heterurus | reverse complement strand
ATCTATCTATCTATCTATCTATCTATCTATCTATCTATCTATCTATCTATCTATCTATCTATCTATCTCATCTATCTTTTAAATTTATGTGCTGCCTGACTCACTATCCACTAAACTTGTAGTTAAAGCCTTCATTTTACTAAGGATAGAAGGATTCACATAGTGCTGTAAAACTTGTTGATTCCAGGTTTTTAAAAGCTGAAAGCAGATAACAACCAATTTCATAAATCTACAATTAGAAAATGAAGTATGCAAACTTAGTGTCTTTTCAAAGGTGCTTACCACAGTTTCTCTCCGCAAAACCATCTTCAGTACCCCAAAGAAGTCCTAATGCTATTTATGTTTTTGAAACACCTGGTCCTATAAGACTTCAGTGAATTTCACTCTACTGTCTCCCTGTATAATTTTGATTCTTGAAGCATATCAGAGAAATCTGTTGAGAATGGTTTCCCTTGTACATGTCTGGTGAGTTCCATGATGTATGTAATTTATTTCTGAACTGTCTTCCCATGAACATGGCATTTATTAATTCTTGGGGGAATGAGAATGAGTGACTTCACTCTGTCACAAATATATTCTATACACTCATTCTTGATTCAAGGTTGCCATTAATTTGCAAAGGAAGAACAATGACAGGACATCAAAATTATCTGTGGAGAAGTAACTATGAAGAAATGTTGATTGTCATTCTGTGAAAGCTGCTGAAGCCACATCTTCCACTTAAGCACAACTCTCATTTATTATTCTCTTTATGCTTCATGACTTATCATCAAAATTGACTGACTTTCATATTTCAGAAGTTTTAAATGTTTAAAGCTACATAGATTTTCCAAAGATTTAAAGAAGCTCAATTTTTCTGTTCTTTATTAGATTCATATAAAATATCATCACATTAAAATATTTTTTTCAATATTGGATAACATATATGATATTTTTCTTTTCTTTGGCTTTAAAATTTTCCAAGCTCTGAACAATAAAAGATTTCAAACATAATTCTATCTATATTTATCTTGAAATCCTACTAAGTACAATAGGATTCTCCCATAATTAACTAATTTTTCTAACATCTAAATATTCTAAATATGATTTTTTTAAAGAGCAATATTAGGAAAAATAACTTTGCCTCTGGTCATTCAGTGACTATAAGAATTTTTATATAGCATTAGAACATTGGAAATACATTTGAACATATATTATTATTAGCTTGGACACACACACAAACACAAAAATGTAGAAAGAAAAGGCTATGAGCAATGTTTACACATGTTATGTTCATATGTAGATGCAACTTTTCATTTACAAAATTAGAAGGAGATTTTGCTTACTATAGTACAGGTGGTTCTCAACTTATGACCACAAATGAGTTCAAAATTTATGTTGCTAAATTTGTTAAGTGAATTTTGCCTATTTTATGACTTTTCTTGCCACAGTTGTTAAGTGAATCACTGCAGTTGTTAGTAACACATTTGCTATATTAATCTGGCTTCTCCATTGAACTTGCTTGTCAGAAAGTTACAAAAGGGTGATCTCATGGCCCCTGTCATAAATATGAGTCAATTGCCAAGCATCTGAATTTGACCACATGACCATGGAGATGCTGCAATCGTTATAAGTGTGAAAACTGGTCATAACTCAGTTTTTTCAGTGCCGTTGTAACTTTGAACCATCACTAAATGAACTGTTCTAAGTTGAGAATTACCTCTATACGCAAGAAGAATTATATATTGTACAAAACTGGTTTAAGGACATTATTAAATGTTATAAACATTATTTTACAACAAATAAATCGAGAAATAAAATTCATTTCTTACGGTTGCACCAGCAGAATGAACCTGTAATGGGGAAAACAGAAAATTCATTAACTAAGGTGAAAGAAATGACATAAAAATGCTTGGATATTTAATGAGGTACATCAAAGACGTTTCAGTTACAAATTGTGAGACATTGCAGAACAGAAAAAATGTTGTAAGGGGGAGGGGATAAATTGAACTCTGCAGTTTGAAGTGCCAATTCACATTACTGCAGAATATAGTTATCACATAGGTCCAAGTAGATAGGCTACCCAGAGATTCAGCTTCATTAATGTCGGCATGTGCAGACAAGTGGAAGTTCTTTTGTACACTCCTTATGACAAGCAACAAGCTTCCCAGTGTGGTTAGACAGTGTCACTGAATAGATATGAACCAAATGTAACAATGGAAGTTTCACTGCATGTAAAACTTTATCAGCTTATTCAGGGCACAAATGCTATCCTGGCATAGAAGGTGATGATATATTTCATGCCCAAATAATTTTTACACTTGAAGTAAGTTAGGCAAAGAGTAAGGAAGAGGGACAGAAACTACAAAGAACAGTTAATTTTTCCCTCTTGGACCCTCCAATTACTGTCTTTCATCTGGCAATTATATTATTTTTTAAAAAAACCTCAATTAACAGCAAATGAGATTTGATCAAAGCTTAATTGCTGTGCAAGAAGATAATTATAAGGGATATCTCAATATGGGGGAAGGGAGGCGTATTCCTTCACATCCCCATCAGAGATCTATTGAAAAGATCTTCCCACCCCTATGAAGCAAGTAGGTTTTCTAAACACTTCTATTCACCCCAGTGCAAAATGTTTAAAAGCTTAATTACCATTATGGAGAGAGGAAAGATTTTGTAGGCCTATTCTGGAAGTCAGTAGTTTCAAGCACGCTACCTTTAAAAATTTGTGCTAAGCAGTACTTGAGTTGCATGACTGCAATAAATATATTTAGAAAGGACGGGGATTAATATTTTTCCTGATAATCAAAATCCCAAGGGGAATATCCATCTGAGGATATTGTTTGACAAATGAGGGAAGCATCAAGTTGTGGGTGCTAGAAATATCATGAGCTGGTATTAATTTTATTATAAATTCTAGACATAGTAACTGCAGTCTCACTAGTCATTTCCACCAATTTCTGTCTATCATGCTCTCAATTCAGGCTCATGAATTGAAACAGGTGATTTCAACTGTATACATAGGACAATTGCTAGTTCCATAAAATTGAAGTCTAAGTATACTGACACATACTAATACTGGGCACTTTTAGTGAGATGCATATTGATAATCCAGAAAGTTAAAGTAAGAATTTTCAGCTAGTCACCAGACAATATACTCCAAAGGGAGCAGTCTGGCTCTTCGTTGCTACGTCTTCGTAGAATGAAGTATATGTCCACATAGATATTTACAACTACGATAATGGAATTAGTTTTCCCACTGAATTTTAGTTTGCCACAATATGATATAATCCTTAAAAATTATCAATCCTTGATTGTTTTGTCAGCTTTCAAAGACTGCTACTACCTGAATTATGACACAGAGAGAGGAAGAAGCAATTATTGTGCTCTTTTTACTTTATTCCCACATCATATTTTAAAGCTTTGATAAATTGCAAATACAACAGAAATGCATTTAGACAGTAATTAAAACCACATATTTAGAAAACGGTTAATAAAATGGAGTCCATATTAAGCAGATTTAATTCATTCTGACTAATTTAATTAGCCTAAATTTCATCTGACTAAAGGTTTTTGGTTTGTTTTATTTTCTGTATTATTGCTGACAGTCTGGTTTCATAAAATATTCCCAGTATAAACAATAGAAAATTGTATGTTAACAGATCATTTTCATAGTCAATATACACAGTAAAATACTTTGAATGAAATGGAATCAAATTGATTAGACAAACTGTAATTATTCAATTTAATTGTGCAACTATAAACTCTTTTTCTCTAAGTAAGGATTTAGAACTTCTTCTTTACCTCTTTTATCACTTTGGGTGTCAGGGGAGATGCACAGTTCTGGCTCTTGCTCTTTTGGCAGCCTCTAACATTATTAGTTGATGTTGTTATAGTGCATCTTTGATGTTGTCTCTCCATCTTCATCTATGTCTGCCTCATGTTCTTTGACTTTCTCCTTTTTTTGTACATGCTTTATATGGAACCTCATGACATCCTTTCCAGGTGAGCAGGCCACTTTATTTGCTGTTTTCGTATATAATTTAAGATTGGTTCTATTCGAATTCTTTCTCTTATGGTCTCATTTTTTTATTTTAATCTCTTCTGGTCACTCTAGCAGCTTTCTCCAAATATCTCATTTCCGTGGTGACTAATTTTTGCTTATGTTCTCTTGAAAATGTCCATGTTTGGCACTGGTAACAGAGTGGGCATGAATATGCTTTGAATGAGATGCTTCTTTGTGATGATTGGTACTGCCTTATGTTGTGAGAGTGGAGAAAGCTGTCCTAATACTTAAACTATAAACTCATTTCCTCTAAGTAAGGATTTAGAACAAAACTGTAATATTTCACAGAATCTGTAAAGGAGGAAGAACTTAGAGTTCTTGCTTTCCCCCGACAAAAATCAGATTTCATGGACTGTATTCCATTTTAGATTAAATTGAGGATCATATTCATAGCCATCTGCTCCTAACCATGATGCATGTTGTAATGTCATATCCTCTGCCTTATAATACTAGTGCTGCAATGTTGCTTTTAAGATCATAAAGATTAGAGTTTGCATTACACATTTAAAGTAAATGCTTCATCACTTACCATCACCTTTCCTAATGCCTATTGCTATGCACTCTTGAGTTCAGATATGAAGAAGCTCTTCTTTCCAGTGCTATCAATTATTCCTTTCCTCTTCCCCATATCTACAAAACTGGAGATGTAGCAAAATATGTTACTACCTACTATACTATATAAACTAGTCAATAATCCATATGGTCCACAATATTTGAAGTACAGATTCCATTAATCCCAGCTGTGAGTGGCAATCAGAGGCCAGGAATCAGATTCAGATGGCAAAAATTTCTCTAGAGCAGGGCTGTAAAACTCGTGGCCTGCGGACCGGATGTGTCACGCACTGGCCATGTTCATGTCCTGTTTAGCGAAGGGAGGAAAAGTCATGAGATGACACATGATGATGCTATGACAATACAAGTTTGACACCCCTGCTCTAGAGGAAGGAGAGATTGGGGGATTGCCCACTTACACTTATTCCTCATAAGGACATCACAGGATCTGAATTCAGCAGTTGGGAGCCAAAGGAATATCCTAAACCATTGTGCAATCCTTATGGACACTTTTGCAATTAAGAAAAGGGGGGGAAATCCTATTTTAAATGATTTAATTTAAAAGCAAAAGACTAACAAGATTTTGATTCAAGACAGTTTTAAATGGATAAAGAGCACTTTAAGAAACAGAAGTAGAATTTGGTTTTCTGGGGGGGAATGATGGAGGTGCCTTTTAAAATGGTAAAATTAACAGATTTTAACAGACAAACAGTTTGGAAAACCTTTGCAAAAAAGCTGATTGTTTATTATTAAGGAAAGTAGATAGTTGGTGGATTTTACAAATAAGAAAATAAGGGTAATAAGAGATAGACTGTGTGACTATAATTACAGGAAGCTAACTGGGCTAAATAAATAAAAGCAAAACATAAAAAAGGAGACATCTGCCTTTTACTTTCACCTTAGAGACTGACACATTTTCACTTTCTCATAATAGCAACTGTAAGAAAGTTCACAGTACAAAGAGATGGAAGAGAGGCTCATTACAACAAATTAGTGATAAGGGCATTTCATCAGATTTATTGCAGAAAATATTTGAGGAATTTGGCAAGAAACTGATGGAACAGTTGCCAATAGTTTGGATTCTTTTAAAAAGGAAATGGAATACAAATTTGCAGGAATAAAAAAGGATGTGGAAGAATTTTCACTTTCTAAACTGAAATGTCAACCAAACCATTTTTGTTTTTAACTTTTTAATCATAATACTTGCAAAATTATCCAGCACATAATGTTCAGATAAAAAATGAAAATTTCCATGAGAATTTCTGCAAAAATTAAAATATTGAAGATTGAAGCAGAAAAAACTCAAGGAAAACCAAAGCTGATAATGTTCTCCAATATGCTAGCAATTGATATTCTTCAAAATTCTTCAGAATCAAACTTGATCAAAAAAACCCAACAACATTAGGAGTTAATTCCAATATGAATGTTCATAATTAGACAGTTTGCAAATTAAATATGTTCTACTGCTTTTAATACAATTGCATTCTGTTTAAGATTGAGATTTATTGTAGAGGTTTGCAAAATAATAAAAGCATAATTAATTTATCATATAATTTCCTTTCTTGGTTTTTGTTCATTTTCTCTTTCCTCAGCACATTTGGGTTTTTCTCCTTTTGATTATTTTCATCCACAATTATAAAACAATGCACTCTAAACTCCATTGGGGAAAAACACATTGGGTAAAACAATACAGTCTATGAAGATGCCATAGTCTGTTATCTTTATACTGCAGAATGAAAGACAAATTGGAGGAAAGAATGCTGTGCAAGTCTTTTTATTGCTTTTATGATAATCAGAAGAGGTTCCTATTTGTTTTGATTGCATGGTACATATTCATTGTCCAGCGACAAATTATTGATTTAGCTGAAAGCCAGTAGTTGCTTGATTTAACACTTACAGGTGTTTCCTTCTGATAGTTTTCATTTGCAATTTAAATTGAAGTTACAAAGCTTAAATGACTAATCTCCAACTACTAAACATATTCCTTTGGGAAGCTATATCAATCTAACGTCAAGTATCTGTTAGCTAAATATATTGGAATTTAAATTGTGAGGGGGTGTTTGCAAAGTAGAGAGATAATTGCCAAGTTTTGATTAAGAAACAAGGAGTTTGTGCAGGAAAAAAAAAGTAGACTATATATAAGTTAAGGGTGGTACAATCTAAAGATACATGGACTACTCTAAATATCCTTCTCTTATGGCTTTATTTATTTATTTATAAAATTTATTGTCTGCCCATCTTACCATGAGGTAACTCTGGATAGCTTACAGTCAAAGATATACACATATCTTTAAGTTATATATAGTCTGTTTTTTTTCTGCACAAACTCCTTGTTTCTTAATCAAAACTTGGAAATTATTCCCCCACTTTGCAACCTCTCCCTCACAATTTAAATTCCAATATATGTATGTATATATTCCAATATATGTATGCATGTATATGTATATATCATATACATCTACATATCATATACATCTACATCATACACACACACACACACACACACACACACATACACACACATATTAAAAGCAAGAATTAAAAATCAAGGACATGTGGAGAGGGCAGGGACAGAATGGGAGAGGTAGGATATGTTGCTACTCAATTAACCAGCTCCATTGGGCTATTTTCCTATTGGGCTGCCAGGCCAACTGGCAGAGTCAGATGTTTAAGCCCTTATGAAATGATAGGAGGGTTGGAGCCAACCTCCCATTGGGGAGGAAGATGTTCTGGAGGGCAGGAGCAACAGCAGAAAAGGCCCTTCTCCTGCATCCCACTAGTGAATCGAGTTGATGTGACCCGCAGCATGCCTCCTCTGCTGGCACAAGTGCCCCGGCCAATCCCAGTGGAATAATATAAAGTATCACTATATCTAAATAACATCATGACTGTATTATAGTTATATAGGGTGATTTTTCTAAGGCTTTCTATGGATAACTGAAGATCATGGGAACACAACTGAAAGGCAGCAACAAATGCTTTTGCAATACTTAATATTCTATTTGCTAGAATATACAACACAATATTCTAAAAAGAAAAATAGTGAAGGGGCTTATAAACATATACCTTAAGCCTGGAACAGTTATTGATTTGCAGGACTAGAACCAGAAATCAGAAGAGGTCCCCTGCATAGCGGCCCATAACCCAAGTCCAGAGAATTCCTGCAATCATAATCCATTATTATAGCCCGTTACACATAGGAAAATTACAAAACTGGATATCCTTTTTCAGCTCCATTAGATCCCCCAGCTGTGGAGGATGGAGTCCAAACAACTATTCGAGAATATCAAAAGAGTAAAAGCTAAGCACCAGCTGAATGATACCATATTTTCTTGGCAATATGCATCATTTCCATTTCAAAGTACAGTTAGTCCTCTACTTATGACCATAATTGAGCCCAAAATTTCCATTGTTAAGCACGACAGTTGATAAGTAAGTTTTGCCCCATTTTATGAACTTTCTTGCCACAGTTTTTAAATGGACCGCCACTGCAGTTGTTAAGTTAGTAACGTAGTTATTAAGTGAATATGGCTTACCCCATTGACTTTGTTTGTCAGAAGATCACAAAAAGTGATCAGATGATCCTATGACATTGCAACCATCATAAATACACAGTTGCTCAAATTCAAATTTTGATCACATGACCATGGGGATGTGAAAATGTGAAAAACAGTTATAAATTATTTTTTCCCCTGCGATTGTAATTTCAAAACTCACTAAACAAATGATTGTAAATTGAAGACCACCTGTAGTAATCAGGAAGAAGAATTCTTATTTTAAGAATGGGCTTAGACAATGGGATTGTTGGGATTGCAAAAACAATGGGATTATTGAGATAACTACAAAAAAACTTAGTTGCTGTTTGAATCTGTAACAGGCCTCATTTCAGCATCCTTCACAGCACTTCCATGCTGCATAGCACTTTACTTTCTAACAGCAGGGGTGTCAAACTGGTGGCCTGCAGGTCGGATGTGTCATGCGCAGGCCATGTCCACCCCAGCTCTGCAAAGGAAAAAAAACCTCACGAAATATAATGTGATGGCAACGTGACTCCGCGAATTTAACATCCATGTTCTAACAGTCTTGCTGAAATGTTGGACAGCCGCAGATATCAGTGTAATCCTTAAATCTTCAACAAACAAGCAAAACAGGTCAAGGCTATAGTTGGCCTGTGTTCCCATTTCACTGGAAGAAAGGGGACAGAATTAAGTCACAATTTTGACCTTCACAAAACTTTTCATATCAGCATAATTAAAGAATATAAAAGATTTAATAAAGAAGGGTTCTTTGTATTTATTTTTTTCTGTACCAATATCTTCTAAGTGCAATTATACTGTGAACCTTTGTATTCTAATAGTGATCTATGATTTCCTATGTTTATTTTCCAAAATGTTATTTCAGTTTTGATTATCATCTTATGTTTACTCAAAGCTGTAACTATATTTATCTCATTTTCTTCTTTCTTGACTGTGACCTTTTCTTACGATTAATCAGTATGTTTGATGTAGCCCTTAAGCCATAAAGGTTGTTGAAAGGACATAATCAGCAATAAATCATGGAAAATATAGTTCAGGAGGGCATGCAACTCTTCCCTTAAGTTTTTGCTACATGAATTCACTATTGACTGCCTGTATCCTGCTTAGTGCAACTAGGTTTTATCACTTTATCCAACAACAATTTAACTAATTCCATCATGACAATGGGACTTAAAGAAAGCAGGAGTTTATACAGTATATTGTTCATCTGATTCCATACAAATCTAAACAGGATAGATCTAAAGATGAAGAATAACCAGTATCCAGGATCCACGGAGGCTCAGAAAATATTACGAGCCCGGCCAGTCAGATGAACAAATATCATTAGTTTAAAATAGATCACAGACTTCTGCGAAGTCTATTCCTACTGAGACACTCAATGACTTTCCAATGGTGCTGATAGCTAAATCATATCAAAGGGAAGGCGAGTGCAAAGGTGAAGAGCTATAAAAGTAGGCTATGTCAGGAACTATTCATTTGAGGTTACTGCAATTTAAGAGTGTGTTCTATACATATGCCATTCATTTTTAGTAGGCTATTAATATTTCAGAAGTACTCCTTTTCATCATTTTTTATGATTTCTGCATTTTGCTCTCAGCAATTTTAGCACTCTTTTAGAATCTCCAGTGCTGCTATATGTTTATTAATTCACATATGATTTATTTATTGTTTCCATGTAACATCATCCCTACATCATTATTACAATGACAGAAAGAAAGGACTTTGCTTTGGAAGTGCCAAATATCCCCTAGATACTCTGGAATTTAATGTATATTTTAAAAATCTGAATAGCCAATAGCATGAATGTATTTCCATGGAATTTGGTAATAAGCTGAAAGGGGGGGAAGTAGACAGACAGTCTGATTCTCTCATCAACAGTTGCAGTTTTCAATTCAGCTTCTGATATATTGCTATGTCAAAAATCTGTCTTCCAATTTTTTTGAATGTTTTCTTCTACTGCAAAAGAGTTGCTTTTTATTTTTTTTCTCTTTCCCAAAAAACTCCATCCCTCCAGTGGTGGGATTCAAATTTTTTTTACTACTGGTTCGATGGGTGTGGCTTGGTGGGTGTGGCTTGGTGGGGTCATGTGACTGAGTGGGCATGGCCAACTTGACATCATGCACGGCAAGGTGGGATGGCACCTTGCTATGAGTGACACTGAGTTGGCCACACCCACTCAGTCACATAACCAATGCTGCAGAGACAGGGCAATTTCCTACATACCTTCTCCCCCGCCGCCCTTGGGCTGACAAAATAAAAAGCCCATCTAAAGATCATGACTGCCTGCTGAGCCTGCCTGCCGAATGCTGGCAAAAGGAGGCTAGAGGAAAAAATGAGAAGGGCCGAGATGGGAAAAGAGAAGGGGGGAAGCAAAAAGCCTACTCGGCTACTCACCAGCATGATGGCATGGCTGCCTTTGCATAGGGCCGGACAGCAGACAGCATCGAAGTACCTTAAAGGGACAGGCTGCGGCAGTTGCCTTCCAACCAGCTCTGCTGTGAAGAGAGGCAGAAAAGTTCAGCCAAGCCTTCTAGCGTTCAACCTGGCTGCTTCTTTCTGCCACCACGCTTTCTGGATGGGACTTACAGGACTCCTGTAAGTCTCATCCAG
>JANHJO010002176.1:235165-250603 GCA_032468235.1 Pseudoxyrhopus heterurus | reverse complement strand
TTTTCATCCGATCCCAATATTAATTTATCCAATTCTTGTGGTTCATTAAATATTCTATACAATTCTACGTCTCTTTTATATTTTGATTTTATTTGTGCATATGACCACCAATCTAACTTCACCCCTTGGCTTTCTAATTGTTTACTGGTTTTCAATTCCCCTCATTGATTTAACAAATCTTTGTATATTAATTGTTTTTTTTGGATCTAAAAGGTTAGGATACACTAAGGCCTCAGTCGGGTATATCCAACATGGGATTTTAAGGTAATATTTTTGTTTTATATTATGCCATATTTCCCATAATGTCTTTCTTAAGTAATGTCTATGAAAATAACCCTGCTGGTTTTTCCTTTCCCACATAAATGCATGCCAGCCTTGTAATAAAACATGCCCTTCTAGTGTCAGGATTTTTTTGTTGCGTAATGTAATACATTCTTTTATCCAGCTAATAGCAGACGCTTGGTAGTATAGTTCCAGATCCGGCAGACCAATTCCTTCTCTTTCCTTAATTTCTTTGAGCATTTTCATTTTTATTCTAGGTTTCTTTTCTCGCCAAATGAATTTCCTCATTAAAGTATCTAATTCTTTAAAATATTCTTTTTTCAATTGAATCGGGACAGTCTGAAATAAGAACAGTAATTTTGGAAGAATGTTTGATTATGGTGATTCTTCCCATAAATGATAATTGTAAATTTTTCCAATTGTTCAGATCCAATTTTATTTGTTGTGTCAATTTATAGTTGTCTTCTTTTATTGATATACACCTCGCCGTCAACCAGATCCCTAAGTATTTGATCTTCTTAATCGTCAATATTCCCAATTTCTTTTCCAATTCTATTCTTTGTGTGTCTAAAAATTTTTTGTCAATAATTTAGTTTTTTCCTTGTTAATTTTGAGTCCCGCCACCATTCCAAATTCCTCTATTTTCTTAAATAGTTTTGGTCCTGTTACTAGTGGATCTTCCAAAATAAATACAACATCATCAGCAAATGCCTGTATTTTATAATATTCTCTTTTAATTGTTAAACCTTTTATCTCCGGGTCTTCCCTAATTTGTCTGAGTAATATTTCTAGGTTAAGAATAAACAATAATGGTGACAGAGGCCATCCTTGCCTTGTCCCTTTCCTAATGGCAAATTTTTCAGATTCTTCTCCGTTTATCAATACTTTTGCTACTTGGCTTCCATAAATCATTTGAATTGTATTTATTATTTCTTTACCAAATTCCATATATTTTAACTGTTCAATCATAAACTCCCAATTTATATTATCAAATGCCTTTTGAGTGTCAAAAAAAAGAAGTCCCAATTTTTTTTCCGACTGCAGTTCATAATGCTCTAATACATTTATTATAATCCTCAAATTAGTTTTCAATTGTCTTTTGGTAAAAACCCATTTTGATCAGAATGAATAAATTCATTCAAAAAGCTTTTTGTCTGTCGGAGATTATTAAAGCAAATATTTTGTAATCGACATTGAACAGGGATATCGGTCTATAGTTTTGAATTAATTGGCGATCTGTACCTTCTTTTGGTATCAAAGAAATAAATGTTTCAGCCTAGAATTGTGGAATTTTAGCCTCAATTAGTACCCCGTTATAAATTTCTAACAATTGTTGTCCTAATACTTCGTACATATTTTTATACAATTCTGCGGGTATTCCATCTGATCCTGGCATTTTATTATTTTTCTGTTTCTTAATTGCTTCTTCTACTTCCCTTATTATAATCTTTTCATTCATTCTCTGTGTCACCAGATCCAGTACCTTAGGTAGATCTATCTTTTTTAAGTATTCTTTGACCGCTTCCTGTGTAATTTCTTCCCTTTCGTATAATCGCTTAAAAAATTCATAAACAAACTTTTTTTCTCATCATTTTGGTATTTAATCATTCCCTTTTCATCCTTCAAAATATGTGTGTCTTTTTTCTTTTTCCTTTTTCAACCTGTAACTTAACCATCTACCTACTTTGTTTGCGTGTTTGAAAAAGTTCTGTTTTGTAGTTTTAATTTTCCTCGTAACTTCCTCTTGTTCTAACATATTCAATTTATGTTTAACCAAATCCTTTTCTCTTTTTAAATCTTTATTTCCTGGGCTTTTCTGTAATTCTATCTCAAATCATCATAATTGTTTAAATAATTTTTTTTCTTCTCTATCTTTTCTTTACTTTTCCTTATTGTATATTTAATAAATAATCCATGAAGTATGCCTTTGCAGTATCCCAGGTTA
This sequence comes from Pseudoxyrhopus heterurus, assembly GCA_032468235.1. NCBI lineage: Eukaryota > Metazoa > Chordata > Lepidosauria > Squamata > Pseudoxyrhopus > Pseudoxyrhopus heterurus. The sequence goes on along the minus strand of JANHJO010002176.1, from coordinate 248,376 downwards.
TTTGTAGTGATGTATCTTCCTTTTTATTTTCTTTGAAAAACATTTTCATCTCATTTTGGATTGTCATCATTATTTCATTGTCCTTTAAAATATCAATATTCATTGTCCATCTTAGTTTTTTCCATCTACCTTTCCATGTTATCAATATGGGATTGTGGTCTGCCCAATCATTTGTCATAATTTCCACTGTTTGCAGATCCATTCTTATCTCACTGGTCAGCCATGCCATGTCTATTCTTGACCAGAAGTTGTGCCTTGAGGAATAGAATGAGTATTGTTGTCCCGTTGGGTTAGACTCCCTCCAAATATCATGTATTTTTTAAGCTTATTTATAATCTTTTTTTGTATCAACAATAGCGTTGAAGTCTCCAATCAAGCATATATGTTCATGATCCATCTCTATTAATTTATGATACAATTTTTTATAAAATATCCTCTGATTATCGTTAGGCACATATATCACAGTCAATAGTACCAATTTTTTTATCTATTTTAACCTCAACCATTATAACCCTTCCCTCCTCGTCTGCAAATATTTGTTTAGATTGTAGATATTACAAGCTTAATGTAAACTGCTATTCCCTTCTTCTTTTGATTAATTGCTGTTACAAATAAAATTCCAAGTTTCAGATTAATCAGTACTTTATTATGTTGTTTCTTTATATGAGTTTCTTGTATACAAATTATATCTGCCTTTAGTTGATTTAGCTTACAAAAAATTGTCTTCCTTTTCCAAGGAGAGTTCAATTCATTTATATTAACAGATAGGAGCTTAATCTCCTCCCCCATTATTTCACTGGTCTGTTGGTCTTGTCTTCCTAAAAATAAAAATCTAATAAAACTTAAAAAAAAGACAATTCCTGTCCCAGTCCAAATAACAGGAAGTTCAACAAGTTTTATGTCTTTAATCAACCAATATGACTCTTAACAAGAGAGCAACATGACTTTCTTTCTTCATGGCCATACCTATAAAAATGTTCTTCCAATAAACCCACACTTTCCAAATTACAATTTCTTCATAAATACATCCATAGATATAGGTCTTGATACCATTCTGTTAAATGCCTATTTGGATTTATTAATTATGATTCTTTTAAATATTATTTTGAAGCTTCATCATTCAATTTATCATTATTTCTGGTTTATCTGGATAAAACCAAAGTTAATTTTGAAATAAAAGTTTGAATTACAGAGTGCATTTTTAATGGTTTGCCCAACATTTAGTGTATTTCACATTTATAGTCTGAAAGGAGGACATGCAAACTCTGAGATCAGTGTATAAATGATATAGGGCATTAAATTTATTTCAGGGTTTGTGGTAACTTCATCTTAATCATGTGATAATTTATTTTTCTTACTGAAAATCTTTCTCATGGATTCCTTACTAGCAAAGCAAAGACTTCCTCTTGCATTCTTATTTTTAACATTATCACCTGTGTATACAATGGTTCAACAATCAATTAAGAAGAAAAGGAAGAAGGTCAGAACTTTCTTAAAAGTTCTGCTGTGACTGTGAAACTTATTTTTAGTGTGTCCTAATATGAATAATTTAAAAAAGACTATATTTATAAAAGTTCTCTACAATGACCATATTCTGCCCCTGAGATTTCAAAATCAAATGGTAAAAATAATTGAAAATTGTAAGTGGAAAAAATGGTCACTACAACTACTTCATGCTTCCTATCTCTGAATGCCAATCTGTGTCACTCGTGGGGGGTACTCACTCATAGGGGAGGTGGCAAAATTATTATTAATAGAAAAACTAATTCAATTTTATGCATAAACTATCAGATTGAATATTTTAGGTCTTTTCCTCTTTTCTGTTAATTGTCACGTAGCTGACTGTTTGAAAGTGGTAACAATGAGAGAGTTCTGGTTAATCTAAGTATTTTTAACAGAGGCTGTGATCCATCACATAGGCCAGGCAGGCATTCCTACTGTTGCCACTTCCTGAAAGTGTCCTTTGTAGTGATGATGAATTTGGGAATTAGCATTATAACCACTACCTCCCAAAAAGTAAACTAATGTTTCATTTTAAAGGCAACATTTTCTATGTTTCATCTCTGGCTACTAAATAGCTGCTCTCTTGATCTCTCAAGTGATATAGAAGACCAGTCAAGTAGAAAAGCTTTAATTGAAATCATTAAATAAACTGCTCCAAATAGAATTCAGTGTGAGAATATGTAGGAATATCATTTAATTGAAATGAAGTCCAACTTACTCCAACTATCAAATACTAATACTTTCTAAAAAAAAAATAAGTCATGAGATCAGGTGCAGTTCTGATAATGTAAGAAGGGTAATTTTGAAGTAGTTAAACTTCAACTTCTCTCCACTCTGTTTATAAAGAAATAATACGAATTGTCCTAATGTCTTCTGAGAAAAATACCTAAATAAATTTGAATCATTGATTTTGAAAAATCTATCATGTTTTGGGCATTTCTTGCCTCTTAATATTGCATAACCAGGATAATGAGTTAAAATAAAATCTATTATCTCTTACTCATTTTAATTAGGTAACTTTAGGTACGTGTTTTATTAATAAACAAAGTCTATAAAATACTCTTGTGGGTTTTCTGTCATTTTAAAACCTCATTATAGGTTAATGACTAAATATTACTAATGTCATTGTCTTTGTTCCTTTTATTCTTGTTTAAAAAAGGACTCATGGATAGAGACCATACAGGCTTTCTTTAATAAAAGAACCTATCAAAACTGAATCATGTGAATTCCATACTTTGCACAGGGACAAATTACAAAAAACAATGGTCATTGTGTATTCTTCAAAATCAAGAACAAATATTGTCTAAATGCTGCAAATATTGTCTAAATATGAACCAGGTTTACATTTATGCATAAAATACTCCATACGGAAGCTTTTTTATTAATTTTAATGTAATCACATTGTGATAACAAATCTCATAATCATGCATAGTGAATCTTGCTTGGCACATATAGCTGCAGTTTTGGAAAGTTGCATCAATATATTTTTAAAAACTCATGTTAAAATGAAATATTAGAGCTATTTTTAAACAAAAAAGAATATTTTTCAGACACACACACACACACACACATGTTTAAAAAGGATATTAAAAAGACATAAACATGTGACTAATAGATTATCCTGTCTATTCTTTAAATTCATAATTACAGGTTCATTTTTATGCCTAAAAATATCATAAGGGTTTTTCAGTCATTGATACATATAGATATTGTCTTTTCGCTATTCAAAAAATTCAACTTCACCATTTCAGCAAAGTCTGTCATTTTCACCAACCATTCCTCAATGTGGTATTGCCAAATCTTTTCATCTTTATGCATACAATAATCTCCCTGCAGTTATTATAAAAGTGTATCTCATGGCTCTTTTTTACCTCTTTTCAATTTCAAGTTTGAAACCAGAAGGAAAAGTTCTGGTTTCAACTGAAAATTGATCTTTAGACTCATCTGAATCATGTATGAATTTGAACCCAACCTTTTCTAACTTTTTTAGACGTCCACCAAGTATGATAAAACAGCCCTTCTTGTTGTTCATTTTTCCAACATAAATTTGAAATAGCAGATAGAATTATTTCAAGGTTTACTGTGGAATCCAAACCAAGCAACAGCTTTGAGTAGGGAAAAATGAAGGATGTATAGTTATTGAGGAATTTAAGCATATTCTTCCTTCTTCTCATTTGTTCCCCTTGTAAATGCTCCTGAATGTCTTTTTAGAGTACGAAATAATCAAATGCCTTCTTTTCCTTCAGTAATTTCTTTTCTACAAATAGCTGCATCTGTTTTTAATAATGATGCCTTCTGTTGACTATAATGGAGAGGCAATCTCTAATGTGCGCATTCAAGGTTAGAGTTTCAGACTCCTCATTAAAAAATCTACTGTTGCACCAAGATGATTCATGCTACAATGCTTTTACTAATTAAATTAATAGTTACACTTGCTTACTAAAGAGATTAACTTCTGTATCACCTTCACTAGATGGGTTAGTTGCTAGGAAGCCCACACTAGGGGTTTATTCCATGCTTCCTATCTCTAGGGATAAAAGCTGTAATACATCTTTCATGAACAAAATAAATGCTATTCTGCCTTCCCTAAGAATATCGATCTTTACATCTTAATTGCCTTGTTTTAATCATTTTAATCATTTTTCTATTGTAGCCTTGCTTTTGTTGTTTGATATTGTCTACAATATATCTTAATGTATAACAATATAGAGAATTCATATTTAAAATGTCTCCTTTTCTCCACACCCTAGTTTTTTTGGTTTTTTAAAATTCCCCTTTATTATTTTAATACTACGTAATACTATTTCCTCCTCCTATTTTCTCCATAACAACAACCCTGTGAGTTTGGGCTGAGAGACACTTATCGTCCCAAAGACACCTAACCTGTTTTATGCCAAGTGGGCCTAGAACTCACAATCTCCTGGTTTCTAGTCTTTTGTCTTAACCACTAGACCAAACTAGTGGTTTTTTCCTCCATTGTGTCTTTCATTGTTCTCTTAATTTACTATAACATTTATGTCAGCTCTTGAAAATATTTTTACATTATCAGAACAAGGGATTGCTAATTGTTTTAAAACTTGGTGTACAAAGATATAGGAACAAAAACATTTTAAAATATGAAATAATGGGAATCTTGTGAGACTAGCAGATTTCTCATAATTGTCACAATAACAGACATATGATCTCATGCAACAGCAGTGATACCTTGCATAATATTATGCAAAACTCTAAGATCTCAGACTTTAGGATGTTCACTTAAAATAAAATTTAATAGCATTTTTAATTAAAAATCATTATAATGAGTGTTTATGTTCCACGGAGGCCATCCATACAGAGATATGATGTCTTGCTGATTCCTGTGATAGCAACTTGTAGTCATTACCTCTGTCTGACAGGACACAAGAAAACCTGCATGCTTTTTAAAATTCATTTCTATGAGCTTCACTAACTCTTTTCTAATAATAAGGTATTGTATTTCTAGGCACTATATTCTTTTACATAATGGATACACTCCAACAAAGTTAACTATTTGTTCAATTTTTTTAATTGGAAAAGTTTAGAGAAAAATTAAAGAGACTTAATTATCCCTTGATTGCATCTGCATAAATCAAAAAATCTCATAATCCAATTTTTGCCTCAGTTCTAAAGTTGCAAACTTTTTACAAATATAAATATCTATATATAGATTGAATTTGTAGACATGAATATCTGTATTTTATATTATTTTCCATATATTTATGTTAAGTATTAAACATCGTAACTTCTGGAATTTACGTCCCTGACCTAAAATTGATGTTTTTGTAAATATGGTTATTTATTTATTTAATACTGGACTCAGTTGAGAATGCTTCTGAAGTGACATAGATAGGATTACTATGTACAGTCTATGATATTAATGACAGGTTCACATTGTTCCAAAGAAGCCTGGCAGGGATCAGATTGTTGGGGATTTGCTGATCATCTCATATCTCCATATGCACTTAAAATGTGGATTAATAATAATTAACTGAGAGCAGACAAAAATGAAAGCCATATACACATATTTTAAAAGAACATTAAGAAAGAATCATTAATTCAATTTATTATTATTTTATTTTTATTTTCTGAATATTTTGGGTATTCAGTTAGGTAAGAATCATTCACTTTTTGCAGTCATATAATGGGATTGTTGCAGTATAAAATTGTTCTTAAATTGCATCCACTCTTAAATAAAATTTCTGATTATGAATAAATACAGAAGAACTGAAGTCTAAATACTTATTTATCTGTTCCATCTCTTCTCTCCAAGTTACTGAATGGATTTAATGACTTTAAGATGCTAAATGCCATTTAGATATTTTTTATTTAGTGCTCAGGAATCAATACGTAGTCTTAAAGGTCATATGATAATACACTTCAAGCAGCATTATTTCACTGACAGTTAGGTGCTTTTCTTCACTGGTGAAGGATATGTCATGGTGTCTAAAAGACTGGCAATGAGAGAATGTTTTCTTAAATATTCAATATGGGAATTATAAAATATTTGAGTGCAATGTTGTTTATCTTCAGTAAGCATGGAATCTTAAATTTTTAAAATATACTTTATTCTATGTATGTACAATACAACTTTCCAAGGTATTTTTGAAGGTTGGTGTGATTATAATAAGAAAAATATACAATGACTTATTCTTCACTATACAGTTACTTTTAATTGAATCAATATTATGAGCCTTGCATACTTGCTTTCTAGCTAGCTTAATACAAGATTAAGAAATTAAGTAAATAAAAACAATATTGTGGAAAAATATTTTTGAATACCAGTATGTCAAGTAATATGTGGCCTCATAATTAAAAACTAGCTTACTGTAACATAATGTAATATATAATATACTCTCTTAACAAAGGGACCTAAATGGTGGTATTTTTTAAAGTCACATATTATTAGTAACAGTCTGGGTTACTCAAAATATATTTCTGAACTTGAAATATACTTAATGCTTTTCATTCAGCAAGTTCTCAAGAAGAGGGGAGAGCAATGCCTACATAATTTTTTTTCTTAATTTCATAAAATAAAATTTTATTTTCTGGCACCCTTCAGCTAATTCAGATTGTATGTCAATTTGGAATAAATGCTTACTATACTTTATTACTGATATTTTATATTTGCAATTATTGCTGTTATTGTCTTATTTTAATGATTAATTACACAATTCCAAACTGGTAGCATAGTTCTAGAGAATAAACAATATTAGATATACTTTGTATTAAGAATATCAGCTGTATCAAGATTCTCCACCCCCGAAAAAATTATTATTTATAAATGTTTGTTCCTGTTTTATGCTAACTCTTTATTAATAGCAGGAATGTTTCTTCAGTGGAAATCAGAGAGGGTGCTTTGTGAAGTGGAAAAAAAATTCTATGGATGGATCCATCATTTTAAAAAATTGTTCCCTTACAGTCATCTGTCTAATTTCTAAAGAAACGTCTAATAAGAAAATTGTTAAGTAACTTATTTGCTGTTTTGGCACTATTGTTTTTAATTAGAGTTCAAAATGGTTTTGAATAGCAAAGATAGAATATTTACAATAACTTTTTGACCATGAAATAATTGCAATTTTTGTGGGAATCCAAAGTGTGAACAATTAAAGAACAGTAGGTGAAGATTTAGGAAGAAATGTTAACCATAGTACCATAATATGAAAGGGCAAAATGCATTAACTTGTTTATAGGCTGTAACATGCTTTTTGCTTTCTGTAGGAGTGAGTTCCACTGAACTTAGAATTATTTACAAATGCACATATAATTTATATTATGGCTTTCATTATTACTTTTACATTACATTATTTACTTTTACTTAAATATAAATTTAAGACCTGCTCATTTTATAATGTTATTTTAAATGCCAACAGAATTTCCTTATTGTATTATTTTTAACATTTGTTAAGTATAGTTAATTATATTTGTATTATATGTAAATTATATTTATTGTTTGTTAATTATATTTTACTTTTACTTTTTTTAAATAAATAATATGCCAATAGAATTTTGTTACACATGCTTATGACTAGAAATAAAAAAATTATACACCTATATTTATACTTAATTTTGAAATAAAGGATGGACATTTTTTGTAACTTCAGTAAGTCATATACTATTATATCATCATATACATAAAGATTAGAATATTAATTTAGAATCATATATAGAAGAGCCAGCCCTGCCATCATTTTTGCTTGGAGTTGAACTCAAAAGGGATGAAACCCCAACAGTGAGTAGAAACTCTATTCAAACTGAACACTTCATCCTTCTGTATAGGTCATCAGGTCTATAGTCTCTTCACCTCCATTGAAAACTTTCAAAGACAAAGAAAACAATAAACATCAAAGCCTTTCTATGGTTGTATACTGCCTTTTCAACAGTTCATATTTTGGACCTTTTTAAAAATGCAATGTCAGCAGTAAATCCTTTATGGTTTCAGTCACTCTTTTAAATCATATCCCACAGAGCATCACATTACTATGCTGTCTGTGGAGTGCTTAAAACATGAGGGCAGAAATGGGACTGAAAGTCTGAAACACTTCCTTTCAATGGCTTTCATCTGCTTTTTTAATGCTGTAACCTTTAAAGAAAGAAGACGACATAGTAACTATGCTTACAAACAGCTATAGAAAACTACATGGATGAATCCATAAAGTCATCCAAAAGTCAAGCTCTATTTGAAGTTATTTTATCTTGTTACCTTTGAAGAGGAAGTGGGCTAAGCACAAATGTCCACTGATTTTGGTTTACGAAAAAGTTGATAAGCCTTAACTTTGTTCTTTTCTTAAATGCTGGTTCAACATTTTGGATTTTTAAACATTATCCTTTAAATCCTATCCTTTAAAGATTAATTTTTATGTTTGAGGAGGTTTACACAACAGGATTAGTATTTTTTATAAATACATTGTTAAGATAGTCTAGTCCTGGTTATCTAATAATCAGTCAATTATCCACTAATGGATTGATATATGTCTCTTATCTACTTTTGCATTAGACAACAGGGAAAAATCATATATTATTTATGTGATGAAATGCATATAAAATTTAATGGATCTTTTCTTCTTTTTATATAGAGGCACTATATATGTTTCTACTTATGATCTTAGAATACCAATTCTCAATCTGATTACATTATGCCATCCATAATGGATTTGGATTTATGGAAGATGTAAAATCCAATGTATCTGAAGGCTGATGAGTTGGGGACCATTTAAGATACTTACGGTACTTTTTGACAAGAACTTAAAAATATGCTCTTATTAGTATTGTATAAAGTTATGTGAAACAGAAACACTAATGGGATGGAAGTAAAGTATTGTATATACTCGAGTATAAGCCAAGTTTTTCAGCACCCAAAATGTGCTGAAAAAGTCACCCTTGGCTTATACTTGAGTCATGGGTCCCAGCCGGGCTTTCCACTTGCTTGCAGCACCTTCTCTGTCTGCCGCTCCTGGTTCCCGGAGATCGACAGGAGCCCCAGAAAGGACCATGAGCCATCACCACCATGAGCAAAGGGATGAGAACAAGAAAAGGATGGGGCTGGGGAACAGCGTGGGAATTCGGTCATGTCTCTTAGCCAGCAGGTTGTAATCGCCTGGACCTCCACGGCACGAAGCACCGGAGCACCACTGTTGCTAGCAAAGGAAGTTTCTTTCCTTTAATGGGACCAATGGCCAGCCCAGCCCCCCTGCCTGCTCAGCCACTGAAAATGGGCTGCTGGAATGTGAAGCAGCAAATCGCGGGTGGTCAGGGGCAGGTGGGCGGGCCAGGGCAGGTGGGCGGGCCAGCCGACGATCTCCAGAAAGGCATTCGGGAAATTCCATAGTGATCACCTCCCTTTTCTTAATGTTAATGGGTGGAGTTTCGGAGTGGAGGGTTCATCTTAGTTTTAGAAACTCCTTAGTGTAGGAGAGTTTTGTTTTGGCTTTGAAATGCATGCCGTTCGGCCCACAGCCTCACCACCTGGTCCAGTTAATCCTTTCTGTTCCGGTTCCTTCTTTTTCAGTTAAATGTGTTAATTGATGGTTAGCTATTTGTTAATTTAGCAGTTTAATGTTGTGACATGAGGTAACTGAAAATATGCCTCAATTAATGTAATTTTATTGGTATTTATTTTGATTATTGAAACTTACCAGTAGCTGCTGCATTTCCCACCCTAGGCTTACACTCAAGTCAATAAGTTTTTCCCAGTTTTCATAGCTAAAATTAAGTACCTTGGCTTATATTCGGGTCAGCTTATACTTGAGAATATATGAGTAATATACATGCAGGATTCTTTGCACAAGAGACGCAATCTCAGAACTTTTTACATTTCTACTTAACTTTAAACAATGCAAGTTTTATACAACCAGAAGCATGCTTCTGCTACTACATATTGAATTAAGTTTGTGTTACACATCCTTTATAGGAACATCGAAAAGTAGATTGAAATGCTCTGGTCAGGAGTCAAAATAATCCATTTCAAAGTAAAAGATACTTTGAAAAGATACTATTAGTCTGGAGACATTAACCTCATTAATTAGGAATGTGTTATTCATGAGATTTTCTTCACAAAGTATTTGCTTTTAGAATCTAAAGAAATAAATATGCCAAAATAAAAAAGGGATTTCATGAATTATAACCTGTTTGCATATTCAGCTTCATGATAAAATATTTATTTGGTCAACAGCAAATCTTTTCCATAATCACACAGAACCAAAGAGTCTATTCTATAGTTTTATTGCTGTTGTTCTTTTTAATCAATGATAGTCAACTTGCTGTTCTCCATACTTCATAGTGATAATTGTACTATATTCTTGAAAAAGTCCTTAGGATTTGATCATTGGAATGAAAGAATATCTGTAATACTAATGCTGAAATATCTATGATCGTCTGCTGTATTTCTTGGCAGAATATCAGACTAGTAATCAGGTGTATCACTGGGAATTTAAGTCAGTTCCACATCCTTTCAAATAGAATACCTGAAATACCATAGGAAATTGTTTTTACAAATGAGGAAAGTTACACAGAGAGAGAGAGGGAGAGAGAGAGAGAGAGAGACAGAGAGAGTCTGCATTTGTCATAATTTGCATTTATGTATTATGTATCTTGCTTCAAATACTTTATCTAAATGTAATTTTGCTTTCTCAGTTTTTCTTTCTTACACCTTTCTAAAATGTAACTTTATAAAAAACATTCATGTCATTGATATTCTATTACATTAGCCTCATAACTATTTTTAAGTCAAAACACTGACAAAGTGAAACATTATTTCACCAAAAATAAATTCCACAATTTAATGTGCAAAAACTCCCAAGGCTATCATGGTATTATCTGATCTTATTTCCAAACAATAATGTGAGTGATATACATTTACAGTAAATCTAAGATGTACCATTATAAGACTCCAAGCAATAATTATGGAATTGGATGCTAATAAATGAGAACAAGTTTGATGTTGTGTTTAAGGCACCAGACTAGAATCTGGGAAGCTGTCAGTTCTAGTTCTACTTTAGACAAGAAACCAGCTGAATGAATCTTAGTATTCATTTACTATTATTGAATGTATAACAAGTTTTTTTTTAAAAAATCGACTGCCACATGAATTCCATTTTTAATAAAATATGAAATTAACATATTTTGTCTGTACATTTAATTTCATGATTCATAATGTGTCTCCTTATATTATACAAGTATGATATAAGAACAAATCATCACCATGGGGTATTTTAAGTATTTATAGCATCAGTATTGTCATATAAACCCTTAATAAGCAGAAGCATCTGCCTCAAAGGATCAGATTGGTGCCATGTTAATAATTCCTGCCATAGTTTTGAAGAAGAAAAAACTATGACTGCCTAAAGAAAAATCCTGTGGTAAATCTTCAATTGGATAAAAGGTAAAGCATTTCATTGGAAAAGACTCCGTTTATCTAAATCAGCAGAGACACTTCCCACTGCATTGACCTTCACTGAATCTTGACTTCAAAAGCCTTAAGAGTTGCTTTTGGAGGAGAAAAAAGCCCAAGGGACCACTGTATGCTGCCTTTCTGTTATGATAAAATAAAGGGGAATTATAAGAACTAGGGATCATGGTAGCAAGATATAGGTACTTATATTTATGTTAAGAAAACATGTCATTGATAGTCTTTCATCCACAATTCTTCTTTTTTGCTTCCATATTTGAAAAAGGAAAAATAATGACACTTCTAGATCTTATTTTGAATTGGATCTAATTTATGTAGGCCTATTAGTTTACAATTAGCTTTAAGGCTGGACCCATCCCTAACTTACTAATAGTGCCATATAACTTTCAATGTTATTTCACACCTAAAAGACATGCATTCAGGCAAAGAGCACATGTTTTTGTTGCCTCTTCCTTGGTTTGCTACCATTGCTTGTCTGTGCTCCACTATTTGTACCAGTTTTAAGACTGTCTCTAGCATATCATAAATATATGCAACCATGCATGTTTTTATGGTACATCTTGACATTTTCAATTACATTTTGGAAAGCCTTGAGTACAGCATTTCTCAGTCACCCACATAAATTTCCCTAGGTCCTACAGAGTCCTCTACGTGATTTATTTACTTGGTGGTTACCTCTGGTTATGCTATCAGATTCTACTGATTATTCTGGATAAATTTATGTATAAAAATGATCTATTTAAATGGAAAGTAAAAGCAAGGTCAAATTAGTAGTTATGTTTTGCAACCTTAAAATTAGGAAATATAAAGACCTAAATTCCTTCTATTTTTATTCTTTTTGTAATATTGTGTACTTTATTGTGTACTTTATATCCACCAAGAAGAAAGCACACTTCTCAAGATATATTGCCTATTTCACACATATCAGCATTTGTCCATCAATATGAAATTTTCCACCATCACTGTTCTCTTTTCCATCAGTGGACACCTTTGATTCCATTTTCTCTTACAAAGTTGAGAATCATTTTTATTATTCTGGATGGATAGATGTGATTAAAAAGATCTCTTGTGATTGAATCTTGCCTTCCATGTTCAGTAATGGTACAGACCTCTATCTGATGCATTATTCTTTCTTGCTACTTGTCTCCTATATGCACTACTCCTGCTAAGAGCAACTTTTTTTCCTTATTTGTCTTGTGCTTTTGGCCACTTCTTTTGAACATAGATGTTTGTCTCTGGAGGCACTCAAGGAGACCTTATTGCATGATACGGATATGCTCTTTACCTTCATGAGAGTGTTAAAGAAAAAAGATGAAATGTCAGTCCCATCATTTTCTCCTCCAGCATGGAGACAACCTTGCACTTTTAAGTGATATAATTTATATGTTCTTCAAGTAAGAAGACAAACATAATACACATTTGGCAGCTCACCAGCATTGTTTCCTTGGAGACCAGCTTTCCTGACCATCTTGGGTATGGGTCAGGGTTTGACTTGTCATCCACTTTTCATAAAATTCCTCTAACATTTTTGTTATGATCAGGTGGTCAAGGCAAGGGAGGCCTTTAGAGAGTCCTTTATTGACTTCAAGAAATGTTCAACAAATAGCCCTCCAATGACCAGTAAAGCTCCACCCCATGCTACCCTGAAGGCAGCCACCCTCACTCCCCCAAACAAGTCCCCCTCAAAACGATGCTACAGAGCACTGCGTACCAGAACAACTAGACACAAGAACAGTTTCTTCCCAAATGCCATCACTCTACTAAACAACTAAATTCCATAACACTG
>JANHJO010002176.1:192996-217269 GCA_032468235.1 Pseudoxyrhopus heterurus | reverse complement strand
GGCAAAGAAATGTGAGTTTGTATAGAGCACAAACAAACTAACTCGCAGACAGACTTCTCTTTTATATATATAGATAACCAATTCTATCAATAATTGCCAAGATAAACAAATCATATAATAATAAAGGTTAAAAATGCCATGAGACAGAAGAAACCTTTTTTCACAAGTGGTGAATATGTACAAAATTCAAAAGTATGGAAAAAAATATATAACACTATCAGAAAGCTTTAGAAATCAAATTTGAAATACACCACAATTCTTCTTACTAGATATGATTCCAAAATACAGTAACAACAACAACAAATCATAATACATTAAGATACATCTTTATGGTAGTAAAGATAAACTTAGCACAATACTGGAACAGGGATACATTGCCAAAGATGTACAATAATGTACAAAGATAAAAAACTTAAACTTGAGAAAATGCATTAACAGCAAAATTAACAGCACATATTCACAACGTAAGACTAACACATTTAAGCAAGAATATCTTCCTTACATATTACATGTGTTTGTTTTTCCTTTTCCTTTTTCCTTTTAAAAAGTATCAATAAATAATAAAATTTTATGCAATGATAAAAATGAAATAAAATTTGTTTTAATAGTATTTTTTATTATTCCTTTATATTTAATGTATTAATAATACACTTCATTTGATTAGTAAGCTTGTATATGATGATATATTCCATCCATGTTTGGCATGAGAGTTGTTAAATTCTGCATAATATTATTTTACAGGTAGTCCTTGACTTACAACAGCTCGTTTAGTGACTGTTCAAAGTTACAACAGCACTGAAAAAAGTGACATGACTATTTTTTACACTTACGACCATTGCAGCATTCCCATGGTCATGTGATCAAAATTCAGAAACTTGGCAATTGACTCATATTTATAATGGTTACAGAGTCTCAGGATCATGTGATCCCCTTTTGTGACCTTCTGACAAGCAAAATCAATGGGAAGCCAGATTCACTTAACAACAGTTTGACTAATTTAACAAGTACAGTGATTCACTTAACAACTGTGAAAAGTTGTAAAATTGGGTAAACTCACTTAACAAATGTTTAACTTAGCAATAGAAATTTTTGGTCAGTTGTGGTCGTAAGTTGACGACTACATGTAATAATTTTGAATTTTGGTTTTAATTTTAATTGCACTGATTTTACTGCAGTTTTATATTTTGATTTATATTGTTTGTAAGACACCCTGAGCTTTTCAGTAAATAGTAAGTTGAAGCATGAATAAGTGAAATAAATAATAGGTTTTGGCTGTACCGAGTATTGAAAATCCAAAGTAATAAAAGCTACTTAATTATTATTTATTTAAAAATTCATATTATCTAATATTTTTTCCACAAAAAATCTGGTGATATTTTATGTTGTTTCAGAGTAGCATTTCAATAGTGATGTGATCAAATTTGGTTGGTCTTGAATGGACCCCAAATCTGGAACTTTCCCACAGCATTGTCAGAGAACATTGGTATTCCAAAAGAAAAAGAAAACCACAACTAATTGAGAATAAGTATGTCAGCAATGGAAGCATATATGGCTGTTATGTATATTACACAATATTTGTATCCTGAAGCAATAATATAAAGTTTAGATCACAAAAACTGACTCAGATTAAACCATTTGTTTAGCTTCCACCTGAGCTGCCTAACCTGATATACTGTTTCTAGGTATTCCACTTCAGAGCATAAAACATGATTCATTCTGATATCTAATATTCAGTACCTTAGTAACTACAATTTTAAGCATCTTGAATTCCAACCCTGGCTTTTCAGAAACTATGGTGGTGGAAGAAATTCTTCTTCCTTCACTAGGCATTATATGTCTTCCAGGTTTACTATAAAAAGTTAGAAGTAAAATTTAAAACTAACTTAAAGGAGTCCTGAATAAAGGGGTGAGAAGTTCATTGGGAAATGTGAATGAGCTGTCTTCTCTGAAAATACTTAGAGATGTTTCTAATCTATACATCATAAACTTACTGTAATGTACAAGTAAAACAAAGCACAATCTTTCTTTCTTGTTTATCATTTATTCATGATTCAAAAATGCATGTATTCACAAGAATTCCAACATTTTAAACTGAATGCATACATTTATGCAGTAAACAATAAATATTTGAATGTATCACGTTGTGTTAAGCAGGATATCAAATTCTATAGATGATCCTAGAAGCTATCAAAAGGCATGCAAGGAACTGTCAAGAGGTTGCTTTACAAATATGAGCTAATATCAGACAGCAGGACTAGTGTACAAAGTTCAGGCATAATTCCTGCATCATTGACACATTTCCTTCACGCTGACTTGACAGGAGGTGAAGAGCATTCAACCTAATCAGAAAGAATACAGAAACTAGTACGGTCCTTTGGTGAAAACTTAACTCTGAAAGCAGAGGTCAACAAATATCTTCCTGTTATCATTTGCTGTGGGATCAACAAGGCATTCAAAAAATAATGAGCTGAATATGGACAGTTTAGAGACAACCTCAAATGTTGGTTACATCGCAGAACTTTTTAGCTGATACAAAATTGTGCATGTTTGCAGTAGTTGGCAAATTTATTAGGTTACTACCACAGGAAAGTTTGGGACAAAATAAAGAGAGGGTCACAGCCTATAATTTTATTTAAGCACAATATACTTCTTCTTGTCTTCCTGGCACACAGACCATTATGGAATGAGAAACTGCTTCAGTAGAGATAAGTTTTCATTAAAATTACAATATATATTTTATTAGAAATTCTTACAGAAATAAAGATAAACATGGAAATATATAAATAACAGTTAAGAAAAAGAAAATGGGTTAAAAAAAATATGAAGAACAATATAGAAAATGAAAAAAGATAAAGAAGCAACTTCCAGCAGTTATCTCTTATCTCTTTAAAGCTAAACCTTTTTAATCAGCAAGAGTAGAAATCACCATTTCATTTTTTATATTTTCATTACAAAGTTCATAAAAAGGTCCAATCATTTATAAAAATATTTATTGTTTTCTACATGATCAAACAGGTTAGTTTGGCCATTTCTGTTAATTCTGCCATTTTTGTGATCTAATTCTCCACTATAGGTGTTTCAGTATTCAGTATTTCAGTGTTGTGCATATTATACTGTAGTCTTGCTTTGTTATGATATACAAAACCAATCTGCTCTGAGTCTTTTCCAATTGATTATCCATACATTCATATAAAAGGTTGTAGTTTCATCTCAATATTGATAATTAAAATTCTTTTTCAACATCTTACATAACAGAATAAACAAGTTGGAAGGGACCTTGGAAGTCTTCTAGTCCTAACCATGATCAAGCAGGAAACCCTATATCATTTCAGACAAATGGTTGTCCAAACTCTTCTTAAAATCTTCTAGTGCTTGAGCACCCACAACTTCTGGAGATAATCCATTCCACTGATTAATTGTTCTAACTGTCAGGAAATTTTTTCTTAGTTCTAGGTTGGTTCTCTCCTTGATTAGTTTCCATCCATTGCTTCTTGTCCTGCCGTTAGGTGCTTTGGAGATCAGGTTGACCTCCTCTTCTTTATGGCAGACCCTTGGCACAAATATACATATTTATATACAATATTTTTCATGCATGATAAAATGTTCCTTCATGTTTTTTCTACTTCCAGAATTGACTAGAAGTACCTTCATATATCTTAAATAATTTCTCTGGTATCATACACTAATGGCATATTATTTTATAAAAACTATAATAGTGTGAATTTCAATATTTTTATCCATATTTTCTCCCACTGATTAATATGTATAAAACCAAAATTCTTAACCAACTTTATCATGCACACCTCAGTTTCAAACCTCAGCTTTGAAGTTAAATCTTATACCTATTTCAAATGTATATTCAGGTAACTTTATCTGTCTGTAAGTACCAGAGCTACTTATTGAAACATTTGTCATTTTCATACTGACAGTGACAAATTTTCAGAGAAATTGATAACAGTCAAATGTTTTAGAAACTTTTCTAACTTACAGCAATTTTCATTTGTTGTATAATCCATTATGTCTGATGATTTATTGAACCTCTTTCTCTCTCTTCTCTTTCTGTCTCACCCTCACACATACACAAACCCACACATATAGTACTATATACTGTATCAGCAATGGTGATAGAGAAGCAATGCTCTAAGTTCCCAATACAACTAAAAGCAACTATTTCTTCTCATTTTAAAATATATTGAACATAATTATACATAAATCAAGTATTCATATGAATGCAGTAGAGATCTATACCTACAGAAGATTGAAAGTGCTAGGTATATAGATATCTATTTGACCATTTTTTAAATCAACCTGTGTCCATCTGTAATTTAACATTGTAACTATAAGATTTGTTATGATATGATTTTTCATTGACTTTTACCATTGTATCACATTTAAATATATTGATCAAGTAAGTCATGTATGTGCATGGTGAGATAAATAGCTAGCAATTTCTGAAGTCTCATTTACTTTTCTTTCCATTGGGAACCTTCCGAACTATATTGTTTGAAATGTATCCTGAGGCTTGCCTCTCTTGCTATTTCACCAGAGCCACTTTAAATCAATTAAAAATGTCAGGGGTAAATGAAATAAGAAAGTTACCATTAATATTTGATTCTCATAGCCCACTAAGGTAAATTTGTGTCTGTATTTATCCGTTGATATATGTACCTGGTAGCTCTCATGAAGAGAAAAAAGAGCATGCACAAAGGAGCCATAACAAGACTGACACTGCTTATACCTTCCTTCACAGCAATCTTGCCCTGAGCAAAAACTGAATCCCCAAGATAGTAGCTATGCAGAATCAATTACCAATCTCCCAAAAAGCATTCACTATTGCCATTGTAAAATGAAACAGATTATACTGAATATAAATCCAATTTGTCAGAAATGTTTATATCACTGAATCATCCTCAGAACAAAAGGCTCAATCATTGGGATATCCCTCAGGTATCACAGTTATAGCCTATTTCAGTCGCAGGATAGCACCCAAATAGATCAACAGATAATTATTATTATCATTTTTTGTTTGTGTTTCACATGTTTTCCAGAATAAGACATAACTACTGATATCCATTCATTTTAGAGATGCCTAAAAAAGACATATTCAACAATACAGTATGTATACATTACTGATGTTCATATGATACAGAAATATCCACTGTTATAAACCTTCCCTAATATTATTCACTAGAATGCTGATAAATTAACATAATTATTTTAGAATTCAGAGTGGTATATTTGGAAGGGATCTAAATACTGCTAACAACATAAAGCTATCTAAAGATTTGTTTTGAATACTCTTAGATTTTTCTAAAACCATATTTTCATGGATATTAAAAAAGCAATTTCTCCATATGAGCACCATTCTCTCCATAAACATTTTCTTCTTCATAACTATATATCTACCCTTTGCTTTATTGTGCTGCAAAAATTAGTTTAAAAATAATCATGGATAACATTAAGTTGTCAATTCAAAGATCCAATTGAAAAAATTACAAGGATGTCTTCACTGCAATAGCCAATAAAGTCAGATATACTGTAGGCTGCAGAAAGATGGGTTTAAATCTACTCTTAGCTAGGGAAATTCATTTTATGACTTTTAATGAATCACTGTCTCTTAGACTACCTTTACAGAGTTGTTATTGCAGGGGTAAAATCAAGGAACATGTTTTGGTAAGTTGCCTTTTCTAGAGAAAATATAAGATAGATATCTAACAAACTAAAAAATAAAGTAATATTTTCACCTTCTATCATTTTTCAGGGAAAATTCACATAAAATGAATGCTTCTACTCAGGTAAAAGCCTTTCCATTTTCTGTCTATACCTGGAAAGACTTTCCTTTTGAACATAAGAATAAAACAAGTTATTTATGCATCAGTATGCTAGGATTTCTTTTCCAAAAGCAGATCATTTCACCTTTCTCTTTATATAGGAGTAAAGATACAGCTCTTTCTTCCAAGTACAGAGAACTGTATCTCTGAATAAGGTATGTAAGTGGTGCTTCTCTTTGAATGAGTATACAAATTACTTGAAGAATAAGAGAAAGAAGAAACTTTTCACTGTTTGCCCACATCCCATACTGATATGATATACTCATTTTTTGCAAAACTTCTATACAGTTTTATTAAACAAAGACTCTTGGGGATTAACTAAAAAAAAGGCATAATCAGATGTCAATCCCCAGCCTCATTTTTTCTGCTTGTATTTCCTTCCCAGTGAAAAAGAGTTATTGGGCCTTCAGCAAGGCCAGTGCAGACTAGAGTATTTTTTTTTTAATTTCAGATGAAGAATTCATTCATTTTTCTTATTTCTGAGATAATTTAATTGTGTTGTCTACATTTATATGACAGACAGATATATTCAGTTATTTGTAGAGATATAAAAATGGTTTCACGGCTCAAAGAACATCTATTTTATAAAAATGATCAGTGTTTAGCTGAAAGAAAGTCAAGATTCACAAGGGATTCCTGAACCCAAGGTGGTTTAAGGTTATTTATTACTCTATAGAAACCTTTGGAAAGTGAACTTTCAAACCTGATTCCTCAGTGAGTAGTTAACAAGGAGGACAAGTGAGAGCAATTTAAGAAAGACGACTCCAGGAGATAAAAGATAATTGGAAAGTGTCACAATTTCCTTGCCCTCGTGGGAAACATTAAACACAAGAAACAATCTGTAAATGTCACCATTTTCTTGTACCCAATGAAGTAAACATGGAAATTAGTGTTTTCAGCACAACAGATTAGAAGACCAAATAAAAAGTATTTAACTGAAAGAAAGGCCAACTCCTCAAAGGCTACCCTTACCTTTCTTTCCATGTTCTCACCAAACAATTCATCCAGTAAATCAATTCTGTCTTCTTGCTTTCAAAAAAAAGGTCTCATTGTTTGTTTGGTAGGCTGCAATACAAAGCCTTATTAAGTTGATTTCTTCCCTCAAGGGCTCATTATCTCAAACTGCATATTAGGTGCTAAATATATTTCAGTGTTAAAACTGTTTCAGACTACGAATATTGGCTCACATTATGGGTAAAGTCTATTGAAAAAGATTTTTTTATACAGGGAAAAGGATAAGCTAGGGTAAAATAATCTCTATTCCTATTTATTTATGTTGAAATAAAACATTCTAGCATACAGATTTGCCATCTGAAGCCTGTTGTATTCTTTTGAATGTGGAATAATGTGAGCCTTTGATGCATATTAATTTCAGATATTTTGAAGGATGAAGACCTGAATGAAATTGCATCAACTTTATGACTATTACATCGGCACAGACAAAAAAAACCCACTGAAATGCATACCAACAGTAATAATTAAACTTGTAGCAGAACCTTTATGAAAAACTAATAGTATGTATGTGTAAGTGTGTATGTATATATTGTATAAAGTTAGCACCCACCCCTCTCATAGAAGAATAAAATATTCTAGGAAATATTAAAAAGGCAGAATATTATATCTCCCTGGATGAGAAAAGGAGAAACATGTTTTTAAAGTTGAAGCAGCTCCCTGCAGCTCCCTGCCCCCACCCCCTTCAGCTGCAGGGTGATGGGATTAAGACATGACCCTCAGGACATGATAGGATTAGCCCTCACTCAAGATCCAAACCAGGACAAAGCCATTAAGTCATAATAGGAATTGCCCAACACCCTTTCAGAACACAACCCTTTTCATTACATCATCACCCAACAAGATTCAACCAAGCCTGGGACACAGACAGCCTACAAGGTTAGCTGGATCCCACATAGCCCCCTGATAATCTGACAACCAATAGGATACATTTCTTGCAACGGCCAGAGGGTATAAATATATCTCACTCTCCACTCCATGTGGTCATCTACCCAGAATCACACATGCTTGGTAGTTCTGCTTCACCATTAAATCATCCTTCCAAGCAGCCTCCATGTTTCCGATGTCCTTCTTCCCACTTGGAACTGAACCCAGATGGACATTTCTTCCAACAATATGTGTGTGTGTGCATATATAGAGAGAGATATTCAATCCCCATAATGATTAAAGTATGTTAAATATTTGAATTAGTTGCCATGTTCTTCTAACAATTTCCTTGTAGGTTCACATTGATTCAAGTATCTCTAGACCACAGACATGAAAACTATAGTTGAACTTTTCTTTTGCCTACCCTAAAACCCACATTGCCTTATTTCCTTGAAGTGGAGGAAAATGCTTTTAGATTTTTTTCAGGATCCAAGATTGCTAGAGGCCTGGTAGCAATGCAATGCCATATTAATTGAAGCAGAGTAAAATTTGTTCCTATTTTCAGATGTTCAGTTGAAGCTTAATGAAATCACTACACACCATATTTGTGGATAAAACTGTGAAAAACTGCATTGTTATGATTTGCTACCAGTAGTTCAGGGGTCCCCAACCCCTGGTCCATGGATCAGCACTGGTCTGCAGTATGCCAGCAACTGGTCTGCGCAAACAAGTGAAACTTATCCATGGGATGTAGGCAGCACATAAAACCATGCCCCCTCCAGTCCACGGAAAAACCTTTCTCCATGGAATTGGTCCCTGATGCCCAAAAAGTTGGGAGCCTCTGTGCTAGTTTACAGTTGAATTTTGGTGACATTGTTTGACCCATATATCAATGATCTTTGTGGTGTTCATATCAATGGGAAATAGAGCAAAAGTAAACTTAGACTCATAATATAGGATAGTTTATTGAGCCCAAGTCAGAAAGACACTGGCTGAGGCCAGCCACATGCATACTTAAGAAGAAAATAAGCCTGTTTACTCAATCAATATTGCATCCCAATAAAAGTGTAATTTATAATAATGTGATAATGTGCTAAAATCACAAGTTATATAAATTAGATCTAAAATATGCAATTTTTTTTACAGCGTATTTTCTACTCAAGGTACACGTAGTAAAATTGAAATGATAAAGACTTGTTAAGCATAGCAGAATACTTTAGTTTAATGCATCAATCATTTTTCTGCCTTAAGATTACTTAACACTACTTTTAATTTCAACTTTGTCTTTTCATATTATTATCTGTAAAAATTCATGGCCAAGAATTTGGCCCTGGTAATAGATGACTGTTCTCTTTGATATCATCACTTCTTGTTGTTTATGGGAAGGCCAACATTAATTGTGATTAGCAAGGGACAGTTCTGTCTGTCTAGATTATTCATAAATAGTGAGCAGTTCATGACATGCATGATCAGTAATTGCTGGACAAAAAAAGATCTTCATAGAAAATAAAATGGGAAAAGCACATAGATTTTCCTCTGTAAGTAACACACTGAAATCATACTACTTCTGTATATTATTTATGGTCTTGATTTGAAGCAAACAATATGGTTTCAGGAAACACCATGTTTCTTCTTGTGGCAATTTCTTCTCAAGATTTGATCATTTTATTTTTAACCCATGATTTTGAGACTGGATTTCTCCATTGCAAAGATAAAAAGGGTATCAACAACAGTCCCTGGTCAGTCTATATAAAGTTGTATTTTTCCCTCAATTGATCTCTCAATGTTTTAAGAGGCTAACAAAATTTAGAAAATGAAGAGTTCCATGCTTGTTTGAGTCAGAACTGTGTGTGGGAGCATGCTAAGTTATTATGGAAAGTAGGTAGTAG
This sequence comes from Pseudoxyrhopus heterurus, assembly GCA_032468235.1. Lineage (NCBI taxonomy): Eukaryota > Metazoa > Chordata > Lepidosauria > Squamata > Pseudoxyrhopus > Pseudoxyrhopus heterurus. Next base: position 207,671 of record JANHJO010002176.1, on the reverse strand, counting down.
CATCAATAAAAACAACTAAAACATAATGTAAATACAAATGTCTCAATATGTCTGATTTAATTTCTTTTTGTCAAACAATAAATCTCTAATCACTTTTTTAGAATGCCTTTATACCAATCTGCAAATTTTCTAGAGGTATAGATTAGATTATTATTGAATAATTTTGTAGAATTCAGCTTCCATAGGGGTAGGAGGATGAAGGTTGCTTATTTTGTTTAAAAAAAAAGACTTTAATCTTTTTATCTCAGAAATAGAACTAACAAATTAATAAGAAATGAGCACTTCATAAGACATGTATAAAATCACAAGGTACTGATCAAGAGGTTGTCCAGGTCAACAGACTCCACAAGAAGTTTCACACTAGAACTGAAATTTATTAACAAAACCTTGCAATTTGGATTGTGCTTTCATCTCCTCCCTCTTATATCTGCCTGTAAGTCTGTTTAGAAAATTAGGAAGATTAACTTGATTACAGTATGCAGAAACTGTTGTCTAAAGAAGCACTTTCCAATTCCAGAACAATACGTAACATTTAAAAATGGCTCACACACACACACACACTTCCCCATTCACTCAACTATATGAAGGACAAAAAGGTACAAAGAAAAATCTGACCTGTGGAGGAGGCGGGGTTGACATCACGGCCATATGACACATCTCCATGGGGCTCTGTGGGATTGTGCTGAAATTTGAACTGCAAGGAGGTTTGGATGGACTTAAATCACATTGGAGAGGTGATGAAGTAAGAAAGCACACTCCATTGATCTCAGAAAGCCCGCAAACTTCCTGACTGATCTGGAGAAGGCTCTCAATCCAGTGGGGAGAAAAGGATGGCCATTGCATGCCTGATCAAAGCCAGGATAGCTGACCAATTTAAAAGCACGAAAGAATGAGAAACAGTGTGAACTATCTGGATGGGAGATTTCTAAATTCTAACTATTATTGAAGAATGATTCCCCTGGAAACTAGCTGGGGAGAGAGTGGGACCAAAAAAAGAGGAGGTGGGTTTGCTTTTTAACCTCCCAAGAAAAGCAGTGAGCAATCCGGAGAGCCATTTTTAAAACCGGAAAGAAAGAGTTTTTTTTTCTTTTAAGAGAGTGAAAGAACTTTAAAATGAGGACTCTGGACTGGGGACTTCAAATACAATATTGGTCAATCTGGAAAGCTTTTGGAGATTATAACATTTGGACTTAAAGGATTTTTCTTTTCTTTTTACTTTTTATGGAGAATTTGGACTAGATAATATTACATATATAAAAGGGAGGAGATGCAGAGCAAAAGCTGAAAGGTGCAAAGAAATAAAAAGAATATATATATATATATATATATATATAGCCTTGAAAGAAGAAGATAAAGGTTGGCTGTCAAAATAAATAACATCTGTGCTAGCAAGCTGTTTATGCTAGACACCTGAGACAGAGAGCGAAACACTGAGACTGTTTAAAATAGTGCAGCTCTCGGAATTTAAGCAGAAGTTAAACAGGCAAAGTGAACAGTAAATACTTTGCCTCTTTTTTTCCTTTTTTTATTGTTACTCTGTGAACCCTCTCTTTGAAGATACAAGACAACTGAGTGGTGGAACTCTGGGATTTGGTGGGCCTATGTGGGTTACAATTTACTTTTTGGGCACTTTTTGAAGAATGAAGAACTAGAAATCTAATAACTCTTGGATTACAATTTATACTTTCACTTTCACCTTTATCTTGGATTACAAATAATGGTTTCATCGCCTTAGCTTTGTTGATTATAATCACATGTCTCTGGTATTATAATTAAATTACAACTACAATGAAAGCACTATAAAATGAAGAAAACCACATCTGTGCCATCCTCAGCATCATCATCAGCTGCATCCAGCCCAGCAGGTCACAGATCATTGGACACGATGCTTCAACAAGAAAATATGAACACAATGCAGGCAGAGATGAAAGCCCTCCTCCAAGTTATACATGAAGACCTCAAGAAAAGGATAGGTAAAGTAGAGAATAAAATAGAAAATTTTCAACAAACAATGGCTAAAAATGAACAACATATCCAGAAAGTGGAAGAGAAAGCTGAACAAACAGAAAAAAAGAGTGGAAGAGGTCAATCATAGACTCACACTGGCAGACAAAAATCAGGAGAAAACAATAATACTATTAGAGATGTATAAGTCTAATTATTACCTATGCTTTCAGAACATTGAAGAAGAAAAAGGAAAAAATTTGGTGGAAATAATGGCAGAGGTGTTGGCAAATGCTTTAGAGAGATCCAAAGAAAAGGTGCTTGCAGAAATGGGTGAAATATTTAGAGTTCATACCAGATATGCGACAAGAAACAGACTTCCCAGAGAGGTACATGTGAGATTTACTAAAAAAAAAAACAATAAGAACAGAGATACTAAAAAGAGAAAGGGAATGAACCCATAAACTATAAGGAGAAAGAAATAGTGGTTCTAAAACAGATTCCCAGAAGAGTAAGAGAGATAAGAAGAGAATATCAATTTTTGACAAAAGAGCTTATTAAGAATGCAGTAAATTTTAGATGGCTAATACCAGAGGGAATATTGGTGACTTGAATGGAGCAAAGACACAGATTAGATTCCATAGAAAAAGCAGAACAATTTTATGACCACTATTTTGAATTACAAGAAGGAGTGGTAGTAAGCGGGGGAAAGGAGGACAGACAACAAGAGGAAGCTACAAGAGAGAGAGAGATACAACAAAATAAAGCTGAAAGAGAAGCAGAGGAAAAAAACAAAGAGAGAGGAAGCAAGAGCAGAAGAACAGAGAGAGACAAGAGCGACTAGAACAAAACCTTATAAGTAAATAATGGACGGAGAAATAAAACTATTGCCAATTAACATAAATGGATTAAATTTGGCTACAAAAAGGAAAAGGACTTTTAGTAAATTAGAAAAATTAAAGCTGGACATAATTAAAGCTGGGAATTATATTATCAGGCGGCGGTACTTACTTGGGTGAAAGAATGGATTGTATTGAGGAACAAAAGACTATTGCCTTTGGGGGGACATGATATGCAATTGGGCTGGCATGCCTTCTTGTGGTATGGGAAAAATAAGATGCATGGTTACTTTCAAAGGCACTATATTAGGAATGCATTACTGTTAATATGGAAGAAAATCAAAGAACAGAACTATTTGAGGATACCAGTCTGACTCTCAACAATGGAAGCACTGGTTCATTCAAATGTTGTTAACATAGAAAATATTGTTAGATATAAAGATATATTGAATGAGAAGGGGGAACTCAAAAATAAGAATTGAGCAATCAAGGGGTTGAGTTGACACAGTATTCACAAGTGCAGATACATTCTAGATATGATAAAGATGCAAAACTGTATGGTTTCTATAAAGAACAAACAGAATTATACAAAATATTAACAGGGGTTGAAGAAAAATTGATTTAAAAAATGTATAGTTACTTACTATACATTAAATTGGAAGACAAACAAGTAAAGGAAACAACAATAGCATGGGCAAAAAAATTTGGTTATACAATTGAATTAGACAAATGACAGAAATTGTGGGAGAGGAATTATAAATTAACAATGTCAACTGCATATAAAGAAAATTTGTATAAGATGTTCTATAGATGACATTTTTCACCAACGCAGCTGGCAAGGATGTTTAAAGACAAATCAGCTAAATGCTGGAAGTGCCACCAGATACCTGGGTCATATTATCATATGTAGTGTACTTGCTCAAAAGCAAAAAAATACTGGACAAAAATATATACGTGGTTGGAAAAAATGATAAAACAACATATTGACTCAAAACTAGAAATATTTCTATTGGGGATTCTACCTGAAAAATACAGTAAGGAAAATGCATATTTAGTTATACATATATTAACTGCTGCTAGAATCGTATTTGCAAAATATTGGATGAGTGAAGAGATACGTACAGATGAGAATGTGATTAGGAAAATATTAGAATGTGCAGAAATGAATAGATGAATGTTGGCAATTAAAGGGAAAGAGCAAACTGAGTACTATATGGTTTGGGATCTATTTTATCAATGGTTAAATAATAAAAATGGAAGTTAGAAACAGGAAACAAAATAAAGAAGATATGTTAAAAGAGGTAAGTAAATATTATGACTAGTATGAATATTACTATTTTAATATTATAGAATTAATATGTGGAATATTATTATTTTAAATATTGTAGAATTAATATTAATGTAACAAATGATGTTGCAATTTTGATTATTGTTTAACAAAAATATTTGTACCCAGACAACACACTGTTCAACTGAAGATGGAATTATTATATTTAAAATAAAAAAATGGGGGGGGGACAAAGCTAGCTGGCTGGCTTTAGGTTGTTCACATTTTCTCAGTCCTTGGAAGGAGGCAATGCAAACCACTTCTGAAACCTTGACAAGAAAACTGCAGGGACTTGTCCAGGCAGTCTCCAAGAATAGGACATGATTGATCAGAAGAGATACAGGGGGGGAAAAGCGAGATATAGTTTCTACCAGTCAGTCTTAGGTTTCTTTTTCAGTGAAAAGTATTAGGATTATGCTCAGAGCTATGCAGTGATACAGAAAGGCAAAAATGAGATTTGTATTGAGTATACACCATAAGGACTTCTTTAAACTAATGTACCTAGGCTGGCAGAAATGCTAAACAAAGACATCTTTCCAAAAAGTGCTACAATATGCATCCATGAAAAAAAAATATTGGTCTGCCACTACAGGTGGGAGAGATTAAACCAAAAAACAGCAAAAAAATGAGATGTTATCCATCTTAGGCGTAGTGAGCAAGGTGAGAACATGACTAAAGCATACTTGAATCCAGAAAGGGCTTTTTAAAGCAAGCTTCATGTCCATATGGCTTATACATGGGAATTAAGAAGCTCAAGGCTACAGTGTAAAAACTGTTGTCTAACTTTTCCCACAAACTCTATTATTTTATAATACCTAGGGATCTGATTTCCTCTATATTCCAGTGTAGCTATCCAGTTTAGCAACTTTAACATTTCCTCCCTTGGACATCATTGCAGTCATTGGGTTGTATGAAACTAAAGTAAATAGGAAGATTTTCCTCTTATTGTTACTGCTGTGCAATAAATAAATAAATAACACACTTTTGTATCTTTTATCATCATTTCAATAAAGAATATTATAAACAAAGTTGATAATATTAGTGCTTCTTTCCCTAATTTTATAACTATCAAAATAACATTAAAAGGGAAATTGTAACAGAAATAATTTTGCTTTCCACAATAGGGCTAGTAGCTCAATTCCTTCATTTCAGTTCTCTGCAGGATAAGATTGTAGGGTTCATTTGTCTTTTTTATGTTTAATACTGCTTTATGCATGGAAAATACTGAGTCTTGTTGTCACCCATAATTAAATCAACTTCTAAAAGGAAAGGACTTTACATTTTAATACTTCACATTATAGCTTGATTGACTTTTTAAACCGAGAAACCGAGAAACATAAAAAACTGATGGCAGAAAAAGATCTAGTAGTCCATCAAATCTGCCCTTTGAGTTTACTTTTATTTTTAAATTTTTGTGGAATGTTGGGAATGTGTTGTTCCAAGCATGCTTAAACTGAGTTACTAATAATTGAGCTACTATCACTGCTGGAAGTTGGTTCCAAACTTCCACTACTCTTTCTGTGAAGTAATGCTTTCTAACATTACTATTGAACTTCCTTCCTGTCAGTATGAGGTTATGCCCCTGTGTTCTTGATTTTTACTTAATATTGAAAATACTGTTTTCTAGACCCTTATTAATATCCTTAATAAATTAAAAAATTTCAGTCATGTTCCCCCTTTTTTCTTCTGTCCACCAGGCTGTACATACTTAATTTCTCCAATCTTAATAGAATTTAACAGCAGTTAACATAAGGAGAGAAGCATATTTCTCCTGACATGCTTTGTCCCTCAGTCTTTACACCATTTTGTTGCCTATCTCAGGACTCACTCAATCTTACCAATGTAAGATTAAGACCTCTTTTTTCCTGCTGGTGATCCCTCTAGAGATTAATCCCAGAATTTTGTTTGCCTTCACAGCTGCCTGGCCATAATGTTTACTCACTTTGCAGTCATCTGCTATGAGCACACCTAAATATTTTTCTTCTGTCACTATATCAATGTACCCCCAATACTGTACCCTGCCAGAGGATTCTTTTTTTCTTAAGTGCATGATCTTAAATATAAAAGCATTGAACTGCAGTTTCAGCAATGCCAAATTGTTTACCATGTTACAAATACCCACAGGAATGTCAACTCTATCATACATCTTTGTGTCATCAGCAAAAAGACAAACTTTACCTGGCAATCCTTGTTATATCACAAACACATGAACAGGACAGGAGGAGTGAGCCTTGTGGTACACTGTTCGTGACTGGTGTCTGTTCAGACAGTGCCCCATTAATGATCACACATTACACAGGGGTCTATCCCTGAGCCAACTTCCTAACACTGAACCACCCAGTGGTTAAGCCCAAGTCTATACAACTTTCTTATGTGTTCATTATATACATCTTAATTTATCTTTTAGTTTATCATTTTACCACAAAAAATATTGTCCACCTTTTTTTATATGAAACTTTTCCTCAGTTAGATATCTCATTGGATCCAATCCTTCCTAAAATGATCATCATGGGACAAGAGATTAACTTTTACTTGTAAACTGTTTTTGTGAGAAAGGCAAAAAGGCAAAAAAGCAAGCAGGTGTTTATTTTGTCTTCTGCCTCTCCATGGCAGGAGACAGACTGAGAATTAATTGCTTTTGTGTTTTCAGAACTGTGATGAATTATTATTTTCTTTTTTCCTGAATGGAAAGTGTTGGATACCAGCAATAATACTACCACTTACTATTGTATTCAGCCTCCTATCTTCTTGAGACTGCCTTTGGAGTGCAAATCTGATGGGCTAAATTGACTCTCTTGCTTCTTTCTTATTCTTTTTTAAAATTCTTTTGAAGAGGATCTGGTGTTGAATACCCTGAAAGCTTGCACAAACTTTCATGTCATTTTTGCTGATCTTAATAGACGTATTGCTCAGCTATGGATTTTATATACTGTCTAGTGTATAACATGTTCAACCATTAATATTTGAGAAACATTTTGGAGGATTTGTTTTTCAAGATACACTCTTATAAGTGTGGGCCCTTATTGTAATAAAATATCCTGCTCTTTCTCTCTAGTATGAAATAGATTGCTCCTGTCACAAAAATGAAGGCTATTCAGTGAGGAAGAGAAAAAATCTGAAAAAATGAAGTTGATTGAAAAAGAGTGAAAAACCATCTGAATAAATAGGTGCTGAGAAGTTCATACAGATAAAGTGTGTACAAAAAAGATCTTTTTGTACAGGAATAGTCACTTTTAAAAAACCAGTCCTGATGTCTGAATTAGCAACTGATAGGTGAGTACAGATGGTTTAAATTGTTTGATTTAATAGGGCAAAAGTTGCCAGATGGCCAAAGACATCTACGAAGTGAAACAAGTATCAGTTAAATAGGAGTGCTTTTTCTTCTCACCATAGCAGTTGGCTTTCTAAGGGTGCTGAAAGTGGGAATAAGACCCAACTGGTACAATTAGTGTTACATAGAAGACAGAAACAAAGAAAACATGGCAAGAAGACAAGAAGTGCAGAAGCCATGTCTTACACCAGATGGTGTTAATGGCATATCTAAATTAGATCCAAAGCTATGTTTTTATATACTTATGTTACAACTAAAGTAGACATACAGATTTTGCAACAATTCTTTTTTCAGAAAGCAGCAGAAGTTTATTCTGAAGGGTATTGTTTAACATTTTATTGTCAGTATGAAAAAATCAGGTCTGTAGACAGCCCATCCTTCACTTATAACTATACAAAACTTTGAAATGTGCAAACCTAAACATACCACATTAATTCCAATATATTATCAGTTGTCTGATTTAAAAAAAACTGCATCCCTTTTGAGATACATCATAAATATTGTAAACACATAATTGTGGATTATTACTTTGCATTCACACTGATAATCCATCTGTCCTTCTGCTGAAAAATGTCTTAATAACTTTCCTGTATTAACAAAGGGATTTCAAAGCCAGCTCGCATACACTTATCCCTGATCTGAAACAACTGACTGAATCTCAGAACCTCACTTTGAAAGGAAATGATTCCACAATGTGGGTGCAACCACAGAAAAGACCTGCTACCTAGGACCCCCCAAGTGTAGCTCCCTACCCAACAAAATCAATAACTTTGTTAGGATTACAGTAGTATAGGTTTAATCTGGCAAGATTCTATCTACATGTGTGAGCAAATAAAGAACTTGATTGGATTGTTCTACGTGATTCTTGGGCTGACCATGACATCAGTTTTGCCAGACTAAACCTATACTACACTATCCTAAGGAATATTGCTTGTCCTGGGATATTCTAGGAAGTGACTATCCTAAATCTCTTCCTCTTTCTCCAACCCAGCTCTGGGCTGTGTTGTGTCTTGTCTCACACACACACACCCAGAATATGGTTCCTCCTTGTGGGAAACTGCTGCTGCATTGTAGTCCATCATAACCCTTGACATCTCCTCCAGACCTCAGAGCCAGCATTCAACTTCTCCAGACCAGCAACAAGGCCAGCACTCAACTTTGAGCAAATATGAATAATTTTGTCTGACAGAACATTTTTTTCTAGACATCCCTACAAAGTTTCTACAGATCCCCTTTACGGGTGTCACCTGAAACAGGGCTACATGATGGCAATCCACAGGTGTAATAAGAGTGAAGAAGTACACCTACTTTGCCACCCTTATGTGACAAGGAAGACTTTAATAATGGCTCTAACTGTGTTTGAGTTGTTTCCAGTTGAGTAGCAGCAGTGCTCTAGACCTCTCTTCTGTTTCAATTCTCTCAGTTCCTCTGTAAACCACATATACCACCAAGATCCACGGGAGGAAATATTGCAAAGACACAATCTAATCCAATGCGTCAGCTGTCTCTTTATTCCAAGCAGCAACCAAGGCTTGGACTATGCAACAGACTGGTAGGAAAAAAAACCTAGCTCTCTCTAAACCCCTCCGGTTCCATCAGTCATCAGATTTCACTGCCCTGATGGGTCCATCTTTCCTAAAATGAATATCAACACCAATGACAATCAGTGCATGATTTGGCCAATAGCTCCCCCAGTTGAAGATCAATAGCCATTGCTGTAACAGGAACACCAGATCCAGTGTGTGTCCCATGTCTTGTTCTGGATGACCTAGCTTAGGCTCAGGATTGTCATGAACTCTTGAGCCACCTCAGACTCCATTTGCTTTTTATTAAGAATTGGGCAAAATGATCCAATTAAAAAAAAAATCTCACAATGTAGGAGAACGTTTATAGATAATTTTCTCCACAAAATTATACCCATAACTGAATAGATTGTAATACATAATTACAGAAAATGTGTGCATACCATATTACCTGAAACAAGTATGACAAAAGAAAATAGAGGGAAAGAAAATGAGTGGTTTAGAATTGAAAAATAAAGCAAAGTATCCATGTACTCCTAATTCCCAGTTCTATTTATGTGGTGCATTTCTATACAAAATTCAACATATGAAGAATAAATAGTGGTTCCACCCTGTCCCCAATTACAAATAATAATTTATTTCCTTGGATAAATTAATATTTACTTTTTGAATTAGAGAGAACGGATGCTGTCTTTTGACTGATCCATATAGTAATTGTTTGATTTTCAATCATTTCTTGTCGGCCCTCCTTCAATCCCTATATTTTAGAGAAAATATTTATATATCTACTGCCTTTGGTAGAGGATGCTAGCCTGCTAGCTTCAACTATGTGGAAAACATTTTTTGGCTAAGGGTCAACTCAAACTAAAGTCGATGCTTCTGAGTACAGAATAATGGATATGAGTTTTTGGTCACGATTCAGCAGCAGAGATTTCTGAGCTATTCTGCTAAAAGAATAAAGGGTGATTCCTCTTTATATATATATATTCCTCTATATATATTATTATTATTATCACCATCATCATCATCTAAATGGAATTTTCATAGTGTGAATCTGTATTAGGAACAACTATTTCTTAATGTTGTCCTTTAAAAGTTTCTGAACCTTTTGGCTGCCCATTGATGGAAACAAAATGTTAGACCACATAGGCCCTGGCTGATCCATGTGGCCTCTTCTTATGTTCTGACTGGTGGTTTACAATAAAAATAGACACAAGCTGACAAGGCAATCTAGCTAAGTGATGTTGGATACCAGCTGTCAAAGCTACAGTTTGTTGTATTGAAAAGTCTCAGAGGCTATTTTAAGTCATTTCTAAAACACATTCTTCCCACAAGAAAGTGTTAGTGGTTTCCCTTGAAAATTCTGCCTGGCCAATCCTAACACATTTTTAAAGGAAAACTTCATGTATCTGTCATTATAGCATGTAATTTGCTTTCTGTCTAGAATGTTGATAGCATCTGAAATTTAAAAACACAATATGGAAAGCACTTCTCTAAATGGCAGATTTAATTCAGCATGAAGAACTAAAGAGCTTCAAGAAGCAAATGACTTGTTCTGAAAATACTGGACCCTTCCTTTTTTTTAATTCTTTCAAAAATATATGCATGGTCTTTATAATTTTCAGATATATAAAATGGATATAAGAAAATGGGGGTTCCGCAAGTTTACGTAAAATTAACGTAATTAATAAAATCTTAAATTCACTCTTAAACAAAGAGAATAGTAAAATTCTGTTGGTCTGTCCTAAGATCAAGAGGCTGCTTTTGAATCAAAGTAAGAACAACTCTGGAAGCTATTTAAGTTTTCCAAAACTACCACACACTCAACTTTTCAAAACCAATGTAACCTTCTTACAAAAGAATAAACAGTGCTAATTTGTTTATATGAAGAAAATTACACAGAGAAAGAATAATCTAACAGAGCTAGATATAGATAAGCTATTTATGTTACTGTGCCTTCATGTTTTTCCCAGAAGTTAAAAAAAAACCCTGAAAAGTCTGCTGAATCATTGTGTATGTGTGATTTCATATATATAGTTTATCAAAGTCAGGCCCCATCAACCAATCATAATTTGTTTCATAATTATTTTTTCAGATAAAACATTATTGTTCTTAAGAAAATTCAAAGATCAAGCATCAAATGAGTTAGGAAATGTTTAAAATAAAGTAGCAACCCTTTTAATAATAGAACAAACATCAAATTACTGTATGTATTAAAGAAGAGTGCAGAAGTAACTCCAGTATTTATGTTTGCACAGTTCCAGGTTTTCTCACAATAGTCGACAAGTATTGAAATAAGTATTGGGACACAATAACCATCCTCTAACTCTCTCATGTTCAACAGGTCTATTGTCCATATGCCCACATGATGTGTGAACTCAAGCAATTCAATAAGGACTTGACTACCTTTGAGTTCTCTTCATTTTTCTTGATGGCATCATTTTAACCAAAAAAAGGGGTGTGTATTTCTAATTTAAAAATATTTTCCTTTGATATGATTCTCCTGAAAAAAGAATATATTTATATATTCTGTATGGGTATGGGTATGCATATGTATATATATTTGTGTGTGTTGTGTGTGTGTGAGGTATGTGTGTAAGTGAAGGATCCAACCAGAGAGGAGATAAAGGATTAAAACAGATGGTATTCTTGTACTACATAAACTAACAGCTTCAAACTACATTGTGAATAAGATGCTCAAAGCATAGAAGCAGGCAGTTATAAAAATAAAGCAACTGTGAAGAACAGAACTGTTGCTTCCTTTCATTTTATGATGAAATGGTGTTCTGGTACTTTAATTCAGGAATGAAAGTTAGAAAAGTACAGAGGAATTTTGAAACAGAAACCTCAGGGATAGAATAACAAACTATGAAAACTTTTCTGCTCACCTTGTTGGCACCAAAACTGCAGCACAGAAAATGAAATGCATCCAGATGAATACTTAAGAAAGGAGCCACACACACAAAAAAGACAAGAATGTGATTATTTATGAATGTAATGTTTATTAATAGGTCTGTTCTTAGTGCTAGCTGGCAAGACATCTTTGGAAGGAGAGATTTCCAAAAGGTGAGAAATGGGTATGGGAATTGAGGCCCACAGCAGCTGGGAGTCAAGCAGAGTCTGCAGCCTGAATTTCAATAGTGAAGAGAAGACCAGTAGGGGAACCAATTAAAACCATGAGTCATAGCTTAATAGCTTACCTGGCAGCAATGGAGTAAAGGTGCCACAGTTAACACTGCAATCCCACACAGATTATGGAATAATTTGTAGCACTGAGATATGATGTAGGAAACTGGCATATAAGGTACCTAGAAGATTTCATCATTACAGCTTGGAGGAGGGACTTGTCACCTTTCCTAGCTGTCTGTCACTCTCTCTGTTCTAAATGATGGGATGCAGTTGAAAGCAGGAGTATAAAAATGTACCATAGAGGTGTCCCTCCACCACCTCTTCTGTAGTCTCAGCATATGTTGGGTGAAAAAAAAGTAAAACTTTTTTTATGTATGTGTGGACTAGATTGGATTTTACTAAAGAAAGTGATTTCTTTAAGCTTTAAACCCATTCATTCCTAACCCTCTCGGTGAAAAAGTCAGGACAGCAGAAGTTGCATTTTGGAGTGTACTCTTGACAATATACCAGATAAATCCCTAAGCTGTCAGAAGTTTTGCACTTCTGCTGTTCAATGATTTTTTTTCCTCTTTAACAGATTTTCTAAAGAAATAAATTTAATGGAGGAAAAAATGGTGGGAAAATGTTGTAGAGATACATATGGGAGATTGTCATCTGGATGCTCTCCAGCTCCCATTTGCAATAAAAACTTTCTAGTAGAATTCATAGATAAATATTTTCTCCATTAGAGCTATTAAAATCCTATACAATTGATTGCACATTTATGTCACTTATTCTACTTCAATTGCTTATTGTTTTTGCTTCTAAAAATGCTGTTGGTCTCAAAAGTAAAGGCTAATTGGTATTTCATTACCTTTTTTCATTTTTAACATCTCAAAACCAGTTTGTATTAATCATTTCATTCCTTGCATTCCTTGCATTTGAATTTGCTACCATGCTGAGAAACTATGAGTTAATCGGTATGTTCTTTGTCCAGTAGAAATATTCTACTCTGGATATCCTGAGGATTAACAATAAAAGCAAAACAGTGGCTTAATTAATTATCCTAAACTAAAATGTTCATCAAATAATTAGATTACTGTCATTTCAATTCCTGTGACATTTGTCAATGTAATGCACAGACTAAAACAAATTTTAAATTTTGTTATAAATGTTGCACTCTTTCAGTTCTTATCAAAATGTGTATGCCAGTAGGCAATTAATATAAGATGTTGGCCTAGTAACCAGGAAACTGTGAATTCTAGTCCCACTTTAGGCATGAAAGCCATCTGAATGGCTTTAGGACAGTCACTCTCTCTCTCATCCCAACTTACCTCATAGAGTCTTTGTTGTGAGGAAGAAGGAGATAGTGTAGGCTATCTTGATCTGATGGAACAATGTAAATTAGAGGTTTTCAAATCTGGAAAATATATGCATCTCCTGTTCTTGCTAGCATTGCACTTAGGATGCAACACCAGTTACTGAGATTGATGGTACTACTTGTTCCATTACTATAAGTCTAGGTGGTCTTAATGGCAATGTAAAGCTGGAACTTATATTATAAACATTATTGGATAGAAATAGTCCAGCAACAAGAACATGCTTTGATAAATTCCTTATTGGATGATTGTGGGTATTATGGAATAACTCAAGGACTTTTAATAAAGTAAAAGCAACAAGATAAAATATTAAAATAATAAACATTAACTTTGATTTAAAATTAACAAAGCTGGCAAGGAAGGGAGCAAGTTGCACACAACGTGAAGGTGGAGTTTTATCTCAGTCCATTACCTCCAGTATGATACACCACCCCCCACTGGAGCCCCAAGCAAGTTGGTTTTCAAGCCCTTTTGGAAGACCAAAAGGCTGGGTGAGAATATCACCTCAGGGGGCACAATGTTTCATGGGTGGGAGCAATGGCAGAAAAGGTCTTCTCCTGTATTCCACCAGCCAGAATTCCTTGATTAATGGGGTCCGCATCATGCCCTTTCAGCATGGGTTGGGCAGGCCAATCCCATTGAGATGGACTTTTCTTCAGGTGACCTGGACTAATGCCATAAAAGGGTTTAAGCATATAATTAACACATAGAATTGGACCAGAAACTAACTGGCAACCAGTGTGATACATGCAACAGCAATGTAACATGGGCCACCCTAGGGCCCCACAAACTATCCATGCAACTGCATTCTGTGCCAGTTGAAGCCTCTAAATACTTTTCAAGGGTAGGGCCATGAACAGCACATTGCAATTGTTTTGTTTTGATATAAGATGGGCAGGGCTAAGTAACTGAGTGCATGAGATTCATGATCCAGGAAAGGGCACAACTGGCACACAACATAAAGTTGTACAAAAGCTCTCCTAGCCACAACTCTTCAACCAGGAGACAAGTGTTCAGGAAAAAACTTTTGCACTGGATCTGTCTGAGGCAGTGCACCCAGAATTGTTAAGTTATATTAAAGTCCCAGATCCCAAAGCTCCATGCAGATATCTGTCTGTCTGTCTGTCTGTCTGTCTGTCTGTCTGTTTACCTACCTACCTACCTACCTACCTACCTATCTATCTATCTATCTATCTATCTATCTATCTATCTATCTATCTATCT
>JANHJO010002176.1:172749-182937 GCA_032468235.1 Pseudoxyrhopus heterurus | reverse complement strand
TTGCCAAGTGAGATGTTTGTTGATGAGCCATTTTGCGATCTTGACACCTTTAAGTTAAAAGTGAATCCGGGTTCCCCCCCCCCTTGACTTTGCTTGTCAGGAGGTCGCAAAAGGGGGTCACATGACACACACACACACACGTGAGTCAGCTATCAATTGACTATAAATCACGTGCTGCAATGGTCACAAGTCACTTTTTTTCAGTGCCATTGTAACTTTGAACGATCACTAAACAAACTGTTGTAAGTTGAGGACTATCTGTATATCGAGGGGTGAGGGGCTCTTTTTCAGGACGATCTGCCACTGGAGAAGGGGGGGGGTCTTCCCCTTGGGACCCTCCCCGTGGGAGAGGCTGGGAACCCAGAGGGCAGGAACGTTGTACCAAACCTGGGCCTCTTCCAGCAAAGCACGCAGGCAGATTCTCACTGTCAGGAATGTACTTTTATTTTATATTCATTTTACATTTTGGGCACTTCCGAGTCAGCGTTGATTCCTGATGAACTGCCTGAAGGCCCTCTTCCCTGCAGGATTTTTTTTTTTTTTAAAGATTTGGGGGGCTGGGATTTGGCCACCAGGAGGGGGAGAGACTGGGGCAGATTGTCAGAGGAGGGACGTCATGTGCCATTAAATCCTTTCCTTGATAACTCTTGCAAGAGAGGAGTAGGAATTCATGAGTCACCTGGTCTCCCTTCGGCAGCTTTTCTTAATCAGCAAAAGCTGGGAGCGAAATGGAGGATCCTGGCTTGCATAGGATCACGTCAAGCCTGCATTTTCCTCTCTAACTGAGTTGGCGGCTGCATCGCTGTCCAGTTTCCAAGTTGAAGAGCCCATTAAGCCGAGACCGACCTGGGTCGTCCTTGGGGGAGGAAAGGTTGTGGCGACAAGAGCCTCTGCCTGCAAAGTCCAGGGTTTTTATTTCTTGGCTGCCTAAAATGAACAGAATGACAAAAGTTAGAAGGAACCTTGGAGATCTTCTAGTCCAACCCCTGCTCAGGCACAAAACCCTATACAGGTAGTCCTCGACTTACAACCACAACTGATCCCAAAAGTTATCTTGCTAAGCGAAACATTTATTAAGTGAGTTTTGCCTCATTTTACAACATTTCTTGCCACAGTTGTTAAGTTAGTCACAAGGTTGTTAAGTGAATCCAGCTTCCCCTTTGACTTTGCTTGTCAGAAGGTCGCAAAAGGGGATCACGTGACCCCCCCAGGGCCACTGCGGCCGTCATAAATATGAGACATTTGTCAAGCGTCTGAATTTTGATCAGATGACCATAGGGGCGCTGCAACGGTCTTAAGTGTGAAAAATGGTCATAAGTCACTTTTTTAGTGCTGTTGTAACTTTGAACAGTCACTAAGTGAACAGTTGTAAGTCGAGGACTACCTGTACCATTTCAAAAACAAATTATCCAATCTCTTCTTCAAAACCTCCAATGATGGAGCATCCACAACTTCTAGTGGCAAGCTGTTCCATGGATTAATTGTTCCTCCCTGTCAGGAAGTTTCTCCTTATTTCTAGGTTGCTTCTCTCCTTGATTAGTTTCCATCCGTTGTTTCTTCTCCTGCCCTTCAGGTGCTCTGGAGAATAGCTTGACCCCCTCTTCTTTGGGGCAGCCCCTTAGATACTGGCATTGGAATAACAGAGTTGGAAGAGACCTTGGTGGTCTTCTAGTCCAACCCCCTGCCCAAGCAGGAGACTCCAGGCAAGTGGCTGCCCGGTCACCTTGTTAGGTGGCTCAGAATATTTCAGGTGTGTAACTGCTCTTTAACGGAGCCTGTGCTTTGGGGGCCCTTTGGCAGCTCAGCTTAGCAAAAAAGGATTTAAGAAAACGTTTTAAAAACTTTTATACCTGCCCTGCCTAGCAAAAGGCAAGCGTCTTCGGCAATCAGGGCAGCAGCCGAGGTCCGTTGCATGACAAAGGCAGTCCTCGGATTACGACCACGGTTGAGCCCAACATCTCCCATCGCTAAGCGAGACAGTCTTTAAGTGAGATTTTGCCACCTTTCTTGCCACGGTTGTCTTAACAAATCACTGCAGACATTAAGCAAATCACCTGGTCATTAAGGGAATCCGGCTTCCCCGATTGACTTTGCTGGTCGGAAGGTTGCAAAACGGGATCTCGTCACACACACACACACACACACCAGGGACACTGCAACCGTCATAAGTATGAGCCCATGGCCAAGCGGGCGGGTTTTGATTACGTGACCGCAGGGATGCCGTAACGTCAAAAAATGGTTATAAGTCACTTTTCTGTGTGTTGTTATAACTTTGCTAAACGGTTGTATACCTGTATAGAGACCCTCAAGCCACAGTCCTTGCCATCCTGTGATAGAATGGGTGTCCTTGTGGCCTTCCAGTCCCCTTTGGGATTTCTGTTTTTGTAGTGCTTCCTTGGCGAGGGAAACGTAACTTGGCTTACTTGCTTGGGCTCTGCATCTGAGAGAAAACCAAGCAAAACTAGCTATCTTGGTTAACGGAGCCCAACCCTGGGCAGTGTTTGCCGTGGCCCCAGGTTGGAAGGTGTCCTATACAAAGAAACCACCTTCAGAAGCTCCCAGGGAAAATTATGGGATGTAGGTCAAATGATCCCGGCACACTTTTCCAATTCCCTCCATGGGTTACACTCCACTCTCTTAGGTCATGAAAATTACAGGCTGACTTGACAACCTCAATGGAGCCCCAAATTTATGTTGCTAAGTGAGGCATTTGCTAAATCAGCTGTTCCCCATTTATTTATTTAATAGATTTATATGCCGCCCGCTCCGAAGGACCCCGGGCAGCTCACAACAATAAAAATACAAAACAAGATAAAAGCATTTAAAAACAGTTCAAATACATCCATATCAAATACATCCATTTTACGACTCTTCTCGCCACGTTGCTTAAGTTGAATCCTCGCAGCCTTAAATTAGTAACACGGTCGTTAAGTGAATCTGGTCTCTCTCTTCTCCCCTTTCCCTTCGTCCCCGTCCCAACAGGGGCCCCCGTGACCCCCCCCCCCCCACGGGACACTGCAACTGTCATAAATGTGAGTCAGTTGTCAAGCATCTGAATGCAAATCCCGTGACCCACAGGAGATACCGCAACGGTCGTAAGTGTGAAAAATGGTCATAAGTCACTTTTGTTCCAGGGCCGTTGCAACTTTGAAGACTGCCTGTGTTGGAAACAGAGTGAGGTTTTCATGATGTTGCTGATCAGGAATGCTTCCCGTTTCTGTTTCGCAGCCTAATTTTTATTCAGATTTATGCTCCAAACTCTTTAATTTGGTTGAAGGGACTTCCTTCTCTTTCTTCGCTTAGACGTCTCAAAACAATTCTCCTTGAAATGTTCAGAATCCTTTCCATTCCCCTGTGGGGAGTTACTGTAAAGCACGTTATAATTTTTTACGATCCTTGTAATTTTCTGATTCCTGAGTCTCAGTTAATGTGCAGTTTGTGGTTTTAAAGTGCGTATGTATTAATGAAGCAAGAGGGATTCGATTGCAGCGTTATATAATTTACAAATTAAAAAAAACGCGATCTCGTAGTGGCGCATAGCGGTATGAAGTGATTCTCTGCGTCTTACTAAAAAAATAAGTCTAGTTTTGTGCAAATATTCCTGCAAGTTTGAGCAAAAAATAAATAAATGAAGTTAAAGAACATTTTTCTGTATAATAATAATAATAATAGTAATGAGGAAGAACTTACAAAAAGCAGGTTGCGGTTTATCGAGACCAGATAAATTTAGATAAATCGGCCAAGATTGAAATGAGAAATAAGGCACATTTATTTCCTCTCGTGCCTATTTTATTTGCTTGCTGTTGAACGTTATATGTCTGTAGATTGAAGGTGCTTCTAACACAAATAAAAGATTTCATGTATTTATTTAGCAACCTGGAATTGGCCTGCAAAGGAGATCAGACCGGCATTCAAATTTCATTTTATGCAATTTAAAAAATCTTGTTTCGATCTAAAGTGAGTGCAAGACGGGACTAGAACCCATGACTTCCTGGTTTCTAACCGGAGGCCTTAACCACTGCACTAGGCTGTCTTTCCTTGTTAGCAAATTGTAATTTTTAATATAGGGAAACGGGGAAAATTACAGCAACAAACATTCGTCCTGTTTATGAATTTAATGGTATTCTAATTTAGTATAAATTAAACAGCTAGTTGGGTCTAGTTGTGAAGGCGCCAGACTGGAAAGAGGGAGATCGTGAGTTCTAATCCTGCCTTAGGAACGAAAAAAAGGGACTTATGACCGTTTTTCACACTTAAATTTACATTCTCTCTCCTGTTTTGGATGCTGAGAATTGGATCCCCCTCCTTCCCCCTAGAAAGAACTCAGTTGCCACCAGTAGAACAGGAATTACAGGTAGTCCTTGACTTACAACAGTTCGTTTAATGACCATTCAAAGTGAAAAATGTGACATGACCGAGGACTACTTGTGCTGAAGTGTAGAGACCCAACGAAACGATAAACACAGATAGCCCCCGACTTACGACCATGATTGAGCCCAAATTTTTCTGAAACATTTGTTAAGCGAGCTTTGTCCCATTTTATGACCTACCTTGTCACCGTTGTTAAGTGAATCACTGCAGTTGCTAATGGGTAATCCAGTTGTGAAGTGAATCCGCCTTCCCCCGTTGGCTTTGCGGGTCAGAAAGTTTAATGACCGTGTTCCCAGGACACTGCAACCGTCATAAATATGAGTCATTTGTCGAGCGTCTGAATTTTGATCATGTGACCGTCAGGACGGCCCAACGGTCATAAGCGTGAAAAAAACAAGTCATGTCACTTTTTTCAGTGTGCCGTAACTTCAAACAGTCACAAAACAAATGATTGTCCACCTATCAGTATTTCAAATCGTGCCAGTCTTTGATTTCGGGCTTTCTGGCGGCCACTTAGAAGGAGCCCTTGAGGTTATTCCGGAGAGTCTCACCTGTCACCTGTGTTTCCTTGCAGTGCGCAGAGGACCCAGCGCCCCATGTGCTAACAGCCGCCTGCCATGCTGGCCTGTCTGCCAGGACCAGGCGACCTCTCCTTCCAGCTGCTTCCTTACCCGCAGATGAACACTGGGCTTCAGAAATGTGAGTTTCGGCCTGCATCCTGACCCCACGCCCAAGGGATTGGGGCGGGCGGGGAAAGGAACTAAACCGGGATGGTCGAGGGCGGAACTGGCACCCCCCGTAGGTCTTAGGCGCACCTCGGGGAGTCGGTTTTGATCCCCAAAAACGATCACCTCGAGAAGGCTTAGGATTAAAGGTTTAGTGTGTGCCACCTTGCCAAAGGAGACTTTCCCAACCTTGGCAGCTTGAAGATGGGTGGACTTCAACTCCCAGAATTCTTCAAGCTGCCACGGTTGAGAAACACCGCGTCAGGGACACGCTGTGGTCCTGACATCACTGCCAACGTTCTCCAATTCTTTTTATTTATTTATTTATTTTTGGTGGCTCAAAGTCACGAGAACGAGGGCCAGCAAGGAAGTCAGGGTGGCTTTGTAGCGTTAGAAATTCTGTTTTATATAAAGCACTGCAGAAGCAAAGAAAGTGTACAGTCACCATGTGCTTTACTGCTCACCTTTTTTACT
Organism: Pseudoxyrhopus heterurus; assembly: GCA_032468235.1. Lineage (NCBI taxonomy): Eukaryota > Metazoa > Chordata > Lepidosauria > Squamata > Pseudoxyrhopus > Pseudoxyrhopus heterurus. Next base: position 177,367 of record JANHJO010002176.1, on the reverse strand, counting down.
GTAATAGGAAACGGGAAACTCTTCCCCAGAACATAAAGAAAGAATAGATTACAGTGGAACCTCGGTTCACAACCACAATTCGTTCCATAACTTTGGTGGTGAACCGAATTGGTTGTGAACTGAAACAAATTTTCCCATTGGGTTGTATGGAAATACGATCATCGATCTGTTCCAGTTTTTTAAAGATTTTGAAGCACACAAATACAGCACTGTAGTTAAATATGCCACAGAAATCACAGTGTAACAGTAAAATCCTTTAATACAAGCACTGAGAAAACCATGAACAACAGAGAAAACTGTTCAGTCAGTCAATTCTGAGTGAGAGAGAGGTTGCTGTTTTGTGGCAGAGTCCGCTTCTGCAATAGAAGGAAGCTCTCCTTCAGTTGTTTTCTCTCTTGAGATTTCTTCGTCCTCAGGAAGTTTGGTTATGAACCAAGGATTTGTTCGCGAACCGAGTCGAACATTTAGCTGATTTTTTGGTTGTGAACTGATCTGGTTGTGAACAGGAGCGTTTGTGAACTGAGGTTCAACTGTATCCATGACAGTCATAATGTTCAGTCAAGGGTTTGCACTCCAACTTTGGGTACTTATTACCACCACAAATAATGGCCAGGAGATAGGAAATATGGTGTTCTATGTTTACCAGCACTTGCAAGGATATGCCTTTTATTAAATCTCCTTGTTTGGGTTTTAATCAGTCCTGTTTCAGGATAGCTCTTCTAACAAAAGAGAGTAGAATAAATGAAAGTAGAAGTTGAAAATTAAATTATATCCAGGAGACAGTATAGAGTTAGTTGTCTGTGACAGATACACTTATCTGATGTAAAATTAGACTTACATTAACAAGATTATTACATACATCCAAACTTTATTGCTTTATGCGTGCATTGTCATACAAAAGGTTGACCCATATATTCTACTTTATTTAATTCTGCCTGTAGCCAATTGATTTTTATTTAGTATGAAGTGTATTTCCTCCTATAAATATAGGTACAGTTATATCTTCAAACTGAGTAAAAATAAATTTATCTGATCTAATCAATGAAAATACATTTCCTGATTGATATGCAATAAGTGTCTGAAACAAAATCCAAGTTTAAATCTTTGAAAAGAAGAAAGTCTAACAATGGAAAATCTAGGTTAAATGGTTAATTTAAAATTTTAGAATATATGTTTGTAAAAGTTCTATTTACAAAAGTAGAATGCTTTATGTTGTAAAGATTATGGTTTGCTTCACTTTAATTCTATGTTCAGCTAGTATTACGAACTGGCATAAAACTTTTTTAAAAACAATAATTGATGGATGTCATGTATCTCCTTTTCTAGTATTGAAAAGCATTTATGAAGAATGGTTAAACCTGCATCCCAATTGATGTGCCCTCTCTAAGATGGCCAAGGTTTTGTTAGTTCCTTGGTTATGTTTTAGATTGGGGTCCCTGGTAATGATACAGTTGGACAAAAAAGCATTTTGGGCTTGTGTATTTGAAGTATCCTTAGAAGTATAGAAGTTTAAGTCCACTGCTTTTCATCCATCACTGCTTTTCTTTTGTAGTTTGACTTTTCTTAGTTAGATCATTGAGAGTTCCCTTGATGAGGTTGTAGGCCATAGTTTCTATACTGGATTGGAGTTGAGATGTAGGTTTCTTTGATTTCCAATAATTATTTAGCATTTAATTGTGTTCTATTCATGATAACTATGGTTTGGCCTCTGATCAAATATCTTCATTGAATGAAAATCTATCACCATTAATTACTACCATTTCCCATATATTATAATCTATTAGTATTAGTTCTCCTTCTGAGGTACTATAAAATTTCTTTCCACATAGTGAAAAATGTGAACATCTCTATTCCTATTCACTGTCTAATTCTGGTTTATCGCATAAGTGTTGAATGATAACAATAATCAAAATGCTGGCAAACAAAGCATTTTTCATTTATAAAGCTTGAGTTTATTATCAGTCACATCTTCCATGACTTCATGACTGACAGGGCTCATTAGATTTCCAATATGTCAAATGATTTATCTAGTGTTCATTGTCTGAGTGCTCCATATTACAAAAAAAATGATTATTTGGTACTGAATGGGTGGGATAGCCATAGAAAACCTTATCATCATACTGAGTTCTGGACAAAGGTTTCCATAATGAACAGAGAACAGCCAACCTAGCTGGTAGCACATATTTTATTCTACACAAATATGTTTATACAAAGCAGACTCATAATCAAATACTATGAGTAGCAGGGAAAAGAGCTTTGGCAGCATAGAAGAACCATTGTGTGAATGGTATGTATATCTAGCTTTATATAGATTATTCAGAGACTTATTATCTTATAAGCATACCAAAAGCCTATTACATGAACTTCTGTATATAATATAGCTTATTTCATAACTATTCAACTGAGCTTCATAACGATAAGGTTTATGAGTTAATTCTAGTTTTGCAGAATCATAAGCTATATACAACTAATTTAATTCACTTTTTCAAATTATAATAAATGTTATTTGGTAGGAAATTATCTTGTTTTATCATTGGTCAAATAAAAACAATATTATCTACATTGTTTGCACTGCATCTCAAGGAAAGTCATAGATTTTGCAATGAAACTGATACTATATTACTCAGATATATGCAATACTGATTGCAGCCAATAACTGATCATTATGAAAGTATTTGTACAAGTATTAATAATCTAAAAATGACACTGAAACTTACCTTCAAGTTCTAGTACTAGGTTTGACAGACCGTCTTGGATGACAGTAACTTTTGTGCTAGTGCAAAGGGTGAACAGACCTTTTTGCATACTTCGATGGCACATCAGGAAAAATTAAATAAAAGGTTATCCAAGGGAAGTGGTAACATAAGGGAAGAGAGCTAATATGACTTTCTTTATACTTCCAGTAGGATTTGATTAGCCTTCTATCAATTCCTGATTTTCAATATCAGTATTACAGAATATTTGTAAGTATATGCATGTACCCCGTATTTTTTTTTCTTGTCTGGTTACATAAATCTAATTTCAAAAAAAAACACCATTAAATGTTTATTGTTGGTTCTCCTTCATCAAATAAATGTTTGACAAGAAACATGTCTCCAAACACAAGCTAAATTATTTGGAAGTTGCAATGTCTCCATGTGAAAAGGTTCTCATGAACCATGAAATGTTCTTTTTTGCATTGTTTAGTAGTTATAAATGTCAGGTTAGTGCTCAGAGAGCATCATGAATGCTACAAATGACATTTCAGAATTACATCTGCCAGAGTTCATATCGGTACTCCTGTCAATGTCATCTTAAGTAAAACAAGTCTTTGCAATAGACAATGCTCAAAGATCAATTTTGTAGAGGGAAAAATCTTATCAATAATTTTTACATGAAACTCATGATCCAAGGCAATTATTTTAACAATAGAAGATACAGTAGAACCATTCATCAATATATTATAAAACACCAACCAAGCTACATGTTTGAAGAATAGTAATCTTCCTTCTCTCTATTATTGTGAATCTTTCAGGCAAAATTGAGAAAATTAATATAAGTCCTTTAGTGCCATTGGTCTTTGTTCTATTTTGTATATAGTGTAAGAATATTAGGAATTAAGAACATTGGAAATCTAAACTTTATTTAGTCCAGAATTTCTCTATTAATCTGTTTCTTATGGTACAACCAAAAATCAATAATATTTTACCTCATATGAAATGAGAAGATCCAGACCTTAAATATTTAAGAGAGATTTGGATGGATTTTCAGTACAGATTTTCACTTGAGATCATGTATTGGATGACAATGATAGGTTTTTAATTATTTTCTCTAAAAATATCAATACCATTTGTCCATTGTCAGTCACTGACAATATTTACAATTACAACAAATATTGGCATCTTAATTTGGACCAGCAGCATTTTCAGTTTTAGAGACACAAATTTATTAGAAATTATCACCAAATCTTATTAGAAAAAAAGAATCCAGAATTAAAATTTATAAATACAAAATAAATAAATTTGACATGCAACTTTTAAAGATTAAATTAATCAGGAATGGAATTTCAAATTTTATCTAAATAACAAGAAAGTCTTTTTATAGTCCTGATCAAAACTGCCAATATTTATTACATTTTGAGCTATTCAATAAAAAAAAAAATATTATGGATATTTTATACGCCATGCATTTGTATAGAAAAGAATAAATAAATCATTGTGATGGTGATCAAGGTGATTGAACTATTGATTGATTGATTGATTATATACCTTTATTAAAACATGTTTTTGTTTTGTCAAATTATTTTGTACATATCATTACTTATATTAATTTGACGTTAACTTAATATATGCATATATTCAGATTATTTTGTACTATATACCTATTACATGGGAATGGATAGTTTGACAATGAAAATGGATTCGCCATACCATTCTTAGTCTTAGAATATAGGGCTTCAAAGATATACATAAGTAGAATTAGAATAACAGAATTGGAAGGGACCTTGGAGGTCTTCTAATCCAACCCCCTGCTTAGGCAGGAAACCCTACACCACTTCAGATAAATGGTTATCCAATCTCTTCTTAAAAACTTCCAGTGTTGGAGCATTTACAACTTCTGGAGGCAAGTTGTTCCACTG
>JANHJO010002176.1:108461-120241 GCA_032468235.1 Pseudoxyrhopus heterurus | reverse complement strand
ATCACCTCACCAATGAATCTCCCAACACCAATGACATTAGCTCGCCCTTTAAATATAGCCACGAGACCTGTGGAAGGAATGCCTTTCCTTCCCCAGGCATTGCCAACCTCTCTCCCCTAGTAAAAAAAATACTAGACAAAAACTTCATGCAGTATTAAAAAGAAGAATAGAAAAGGGGGCTGCTGTGTATTGGCAAAATGGGCTGCTAAATTGGCCACATCCACTCAGTCACAGGACCACCTGGCCATGCCCACCCAGTCACATGACCACCCAGCCATGCCCACCCAGTCACATGATCCACACCCACCCACATGACCACCAAGCCACGCCCACCAAGCCACGCCCACAGAATAGGTAGTAAAAAAAATTGAATCCCACCACTGCTTAGACCACAAAGCCAGATGAATGACCTTGGGCTAGTCACTTTCTCTCAGTCCCAGGAAGGAGGCAATGGCAAACTATTTCTGAAAAAAACTTGTCAAGAAAACTGTAGGAACATGTCTAGACAGTCACTGAGAATCAGACCTGATTAAACAGAAAATAAATAAACAAAATAGAAGAGTTTTTTCTCTAAACCATTGCTAAGCAAGATGTACTCATTTATAATTTATAGTCTAACTACACGGAACTATATTTTGCTGATGAAACATTTTCGTCCATATTTAGCTATCTGAAATATAACATTTCTTATGGGACTCTGTCAAAGTTTTCCTGATGATAATAGAAAAGAATATATATAACTCATAGCTTGAACTATGGAGTCCTTAGTAGTCTCCAAGCCTGATTATTTGCTATGTAATTTCATCAATGTGACTGGTGAGTGCAGGTTTTTGCTCCCTATTTATATACCATAGATTGCACTGCCACTGTTGATGGGATGTGGTTTTCTCATTGGTACCTACTTGATTATTGTTTTCTGCTTGTTCAGTTGCTATGTTGATATATTGGTGGTGACTTTATTTATACCTCAGCTGCTGATTATGTGTAGTGTGTTTTTGTGTCTTTTTATTGGTTGTAGGTTTTTATGGTGTTTTCTACTCTTGCTATCCATCTACAATCATTAATTTATATGGGCAGCAATATACATTTAAATAAATATATAGCCGAGTATACACATGGAGACAGAGAATGAGACAGACACAGAGGCGCTCTCTCTCTCTCTCTCTCTCTCTCTCTCTCTCTCTCGCTCTCTCTCTCACACACACACACGCACACACGCACACACACACCTCCACTGACAAATTCTCTAAGTGTTCTCCTCTGCAAAAATGTGTCTTTTTAAAAGCACTGCTCACAATATTTGTAATGGAATTGGATCAAGCCCCGGGAAAGTGGAGCAAGCAATGCTGAGGCTAACAATCGAAGATACTAAACCAAAGAAAAAGTGAGTGTAAAAGTGATGGGTTTTTTTCTTCCTGGGAAATAGAGTTTGACATATAAAGTAAAAGATTCATTATATTTTAAGGGCTATAATCAAAGGTTAATTGGTTTTAGACACCTAATAATTAGAACTTTATGAATACTTTAGATAAGTAGCTTTTAAAGTACTTCAGAGTTTTCATGATTTGGGAATGGACACTTCAGTTTTGCAGTAATGCTATTTGTCACATAAAATGGCTGAAGTCATTTTAATTTTAAAGGAAAACCAAAAAAGAATGTCACCTCTATTATAATACCTATAATTATTTGTTTTTATTCATAAAAAATGAACAAATACAAATCAAATTCTTCTTCATATTCACCTTGCAGTTCCATAATCCTAATTGTTTATTGCAATTATTTATCTATCTTATTATAATTGTCATATTTTACATTTCTCTTGTTCTATACCACCTAGAAGCTGGTTATAAATATTGTAAAATAAGAAACTAAGCCTAAAATAATCTTTATTTAAACCTTATCTTACATATAGTATGTTTTCTATAAATAATAAAACAATTTTATCTTTCTATCCAATAATAAAAGAAAATATCTCTAAACTGTAGAACTATTTTCTGAAGAATATACTGCAGTACTAAATTACTGATGAATAAAATATTTTCTTAGAGAAATTAACTATACTAAATACTAATTTAATAAGTTATTACAATATATAAAATGTGAACTTGTTGGTCCATGAGCCGTGGTGCAATGGTTAGAATGTGGTACTGCATGCTACTTCTGCTGACTGCTGACTGACTGAAGTTTGGCAGTTTGATTCTCACCGACTCAAGGTTGACTTAGCTTTCCATCTTTCCGAGTCGGTAAAATGAGGGTAAAGATTGTTGAGGGAAATATGCTGACTCTGTAAACTGCTTAGAGAGGGCTGTAAAGCACTGTGAAGCAGTATATAAATCTAAGTGCTATTGCTATTACTATTGATCAATCACTTTACTTCAGTTCCAGTTGGTTTCAGTATTTACATACTGTACATTTACATAGTATTCTACATACATAATTTTTTATCGCACTATATATCTGTCCCATCTTGCATTACTGAATTTGATATATTACTATATGAAATTCTTCTACTTGCCATATAAATTTAGGGTTATTTATCTATAAGAAGATATTTTATATGAATATCATTCAGAACAATTTGTTCTAATTTTGGGGCTATCAGAATTCTGCAAATATCTCTATCCAGGCAACAGTACAGGAGGATATGTATCAGTTTTTCAAATACACATCCTCACATAAGCAGTCTTGGGCATCATTAGTAATTATCCTGCTGCTTCATGAGTCAAAAGTGAGAGATATAATACTCAGCAGTAACAAATCATGGTTGACAATTTTACCCACATAACACTTATTCAAAAGAATTTTTGGGGATTGCCACTAGCGTAGAATTTTTTTTATAGCTTTTGTAACAGGACCATATGTAAGGGGACTCTCCAGCCACTTGAAACTCATTGAAATATGCTTGAGATTGACAATGTGTTGAGAACATCTGTCAAACTTGGCCAAGATTTCAATCAAGTGTGATATGAATGTGTTATTCTGATACATTTAAATCAATAAATAAGTTGTCTTTAACTAAATTGGCTTTCCTAAACTAAATATACTGTACACAAGGAAAAAGGGGAAAAGCAAGTTATCTAACCATTGAGAACAAATGTTAGATATTATATCTGTTGGAATACGGTGTTCATGTATTTTGTACAACTACATCAGTATTCAGTAGAGAGAGATATTCTACAACCAGTAGATGGCAGTGTTTATAGATTTGTAGTTGCATCTATGGTATACTCTATATCTTTTCTACAAATAGACATGTTTTCCTGCTTCCTTGTCACAGTTAAACAGAAAAGCACATGTGGGCTCTGCACTGTCTGCTCTATAGGGCTATATACAGAACTTCTAACAATATCCACATTTATAAATTAAATTAAATAAATTATAACAGTCATTTGTTGGAAAAATTTCATATCCCAGAGTGAAATAAATTATATCTTTTTTATTAGTAAAAAAAGTGCCTTTTCAAAAATGATTAGATTCACAGCTCCAGATTACAGTTCTTGATATTTAGACTAATATTAATTTTCCAATTTTTCAAAATAATATTTTAGCATTACACCACTTCTAATTTAGCCATAATTTCTTAAAAATGAGCAAGTTCAAAAATTTTGGAATAATTCAACATAACCCTAGTATTTAAAATATTTTCCCATCAAGCTGCTTATATATATATATATATCTTGACATATTGTTCCAAAAAAAATGAAAATGACTCAGAAGACTAAATCACAGGAGTCAAATATTTAGCAGTTCGAATCCCATCAGGCTCAAGGTCGACTCAGCCTTTCATCCTTACGAGGTAGGTAAAATGAGAACACAGATTGTTGGGGGCAATATGCTGATATTGTAAACCACTTAGAGAGGGTTGCAAGCTCTGATAGGCGGTATATAAATATAGTGCTATTGCTATTGCTATTGCTATCCCTCGATTTTTTTTTCTATATTGCCAATAAAATAATATACCACCCATCATTTTAAATACAAGGAAGGGAAGGGAAATCCAAATAAATACAAAGTGAAATATTTTGATTCAATTATAGTCCATTAATGGATTCTCCAATAATTTAATCCATAAATCATAAATGCCAATAATATCATCTTTGAACATATTCTTTAATTTTTAATGCAAGCAGGATATTTCAGACATAGATTCCAACAGAAGCGAATACACTTCAAATTTCTTTCAAGTGGCCAAAGCATCTGATCAAAACACATCAAGATGTGGTTGGATACATTGCCACTCTTAAAGGTTAGGGAGACAAATTTCTATTTGAAATCAAGAAAAATCCTTAAAATTGTAATTGCAAAGTAAATGATTTAAAGCAACTATTCTACGTTTCTTCTATTGTTTTAAATAAACATTATGCAATATAATTTAGAATTCTTCCTTATTCCAAATATTAAAATGCCTTAGAAACAAAACAGAGCTCAACCATGATTTCTGGGGAAAATGGGAAATTGAAAATAACTCTGCTTTGGGAATTTTAATCAAGCTATGTTGTATCTACTTGAGGACATTCTATTCCCAGAAGAAGATATTACAGAACAAGATATGCAGCAAAATTTACTGCATTCAAATGAGACTTTGAATAGGAACTTATCATCAGATATAAAAAGTAAACTGGAAGAGGCTTTGAAAAGAAATAAATAAAAAGTAACAGTTCCAAGGAGCAATTGGAAAAAAAATTTTTAATTATATCTGTGTGTTCACATACAGAGAGGGAGAGAGTTACATTTTCTATAAGGTGCCATTTTGGCCTGGAAAAAAAAAACATACCGGTAATCCATGATACAGAAACGTGAGAAGCAACCTAGAAGCAATCTGCCTAGTACATCTTTTGATAAATAGGCACTTATAACTGAACAAACAATTGCAAAAGATGGTTTACCAAAATGTTCACATATGTTTTGCCTTCTGAAGCGTTTGACATCCAAATGTGGTACTGATAAAGGGGAATATTTGTAGCTCAGTGCTAAAATGAAGGGTCCTTCATGGTCTTTGAGCTTGGTTGTTTTTTTGCAGATATTTCATTACCCAAACTAGGTAATACCATAAGTAAGAGATAGGTTTGCTCTCAGTTTACTGTATATTCTAGTGGCTTGTCCTGTCAATGTTGGTGGGAGTGGTCTTGGAAGTTTATTTATTCATTTATTTGTTGGAACTTCTATGCCACCCCATTGCCGGAGGACTCTTTGTTTGGATTGCTTACTATTAGCTTTGTTTGGCAGTTTCTTGATTGGGGTATTATCTACTTCTTGATTATTGGTCTGATGTTAATCTTGGTGTTAATCTATGCTCATCTGACTTGATCGTTGGTGGGAAAGTATTTTGTTCTTTTTTTGGCTTGTTGATTGTCTCTTTTACATAGTATGTAGAGGTTTATGTCTATGTGTCTATTGATGACCAATTTGTAAGAGTTTCAGGCTTCCAGAAATTCTTTAATATTTTTGGACTTGGCTTGGTCTAGGATGGTCACAGCTCCCAGTTGAAATTATAATTAAATCTGTCAATATGTTGTGAAAATAAAGAGTTTTCTGACTGTTAGTCGATGTTCATGGATGCATGTTCATCCTACATACTGGCTGTTGCAATCTATATGAGCGGGGGGGGAGGGGGCTATAAGTACAATAAATAAATAAATGTTATAGATGACTCCTGTTTTTTTTATTTGTTTGTTTCTGGGGTAGCTTAGGATGTTTTGGAGAGCTGTAGTTGATTTTGTACTATTACATGAGGTTATAATGGTCTATGATAATAACAGCCTTAGTCAATGACAAAAGCTTAAAGGCCTTTATTTTCTATAAAGTTATAATGCACAAAAAAAGGGGAGATGATTTTCCGTTTCACCAAATACTTGTATCCATTGTCTATATAAATGCTGTGAATGTAAACGCTGGATCCATAGCATTTACAATCATAAATATGCATATTTCTTCACAAATATATCTACATTTTTCTATCTCTACAAATGATTCAGAAAATTGGCAGTTTATTCATCTCCAAGAACATCATTTCCTTCATCCCTAACTTCAGGCTGACATCATAGCCAAAGGGATAATAATATTTTGAAAAACTGCTATCATGGTAATTTAGAATAACTATTATTGTTGCAAACCACATGACTACAAAAACATATGAGCAAAAAGTTAATCAACTGATTCTGTGTTACTTTATTATTTATGTGAAATTAAGAATGTGTATTTTACTAAAACACACTGAAACAATTGTTGATGTTCTGGAAGAACCGCTTCACTCTACATTAATAGAACATATTTATTTTTTGGATTTAATTCAATTCCAGAGCAACTCTGTATGGTTACATTATAAAAAATAAAAAGAAGTAATAAATAAGTGACAATTTATTCCTGGACACAAATGCCAAGCAGTATACAAAATACTCAACAGTCACCCTATGCCAGAGCTGGGAGAAAAGCCAAGTTTTTAAGGATCTCCAGAACAACATTTGACTGTGATTTGGGAGGTCAGGTAAGTTATTTCTTATTGTGTTATATTTTAATGAAGCTTTACAGATTTTTAAAATTAATTTATGGTTATATTAATCATTATATATTAATTCATTTAACTAATGAATGTTTAATTAATTAAACATAATTAAATTAATTAAATAATTAAACTATTTTAAATTAATTTTATCTTAATTTATATTTAATTTATTCTAATAATTAATTTAATTATTAAAGTAAATAAATATAAAAATATTAATTAACTGTTTGGTACAGCAACCAAACAGGACTGGTACAGATTCCAACAGATAGTTAGGACAGCAGAAAAAACAATTGCAACCAGTCTGCCTTCCATAGAAGACCTGTATATTGTGTGAGTCAAAATGATTGAGAAAATATCTATAAACTTTCACATCCTGGACAGAAACTGCTACAACTCCTTCCTTCAGGATGCCATTATATGGCATTGGATGCTAAAATAACTAGATACATGGACATTTCTTTCCTTTATGTCATCACTCTGCTAAACATATAATTCTCACAATAATGTCTTACATCTAAGTATAATTTACCCATGTTGTAACAGCTGTAGTATTATTATTATCATCCTTCTTATCTTGTTTACTAACCCCTCTTATTGGTATTATTATTATGATTATTACTACTTTGTTGCTTTGCATGGATACTGAGAGCTTCTACACTAGAGGCAATATCCTTGTGTATATAATCACACTTGGCCAAATAAACTATTCTGTTCTATTTTGTAAAGTATTCTAACTAATTAATGTATCTAATGTATGTTTTGCGGGGTGCGATGGCTCAGAGGTTAAAGACACTGAGTTTGTCAGCTGGAAAGCTGACAGCTGAGGTGTGAAACCCAAGCACTATGCTCTCGTTACTTGCTCCAATTCTTGCCCACCAAGCAGTTCAAAAGCATGCAAATGTGAGTAGATAATTAGGTACCACTTCAGTGGGAAGGTAATAGTGTTCTGTGTGCCATGCCATATAGTCATGCTGGCCACGACCATGGAAATGTCTTCAGACAATGCTGGCTCCCTTGACTAAGAAATGGAGATAAGCACCATCCCCCTAGAATTGGATATGATTGAAAGGGGAAACCTTTACATTTAATGTATGTTTACTTAGAAATAATTCACACCATGTTGAATAGAATGTTGTGCACATACGTATGCATAGGACTACAGATATAGATAGTTTCACATCTCTTTGACTTTACCAGTTACTCCTATTTCTCTATTCATCATGTCTTTCAGGCAGCTTTATTGTTATGTTTCCTTAGTTTTTCTTTTTAATTTCATTTTCTATTTTGAGAATTATGTAAAGCAAGAGATACACTTTTAGATAAATTAATGACTGGGAAGAACCATCGGAAACATCTGACCTACAATTGTTTGTAAAAAGTGCTTCATCCTTTTTCAGATGTATTGTGAATTGAGCTGGACTCTGACAAACGATTAATGCCACTATGAAAAAGGAAGAAGGGCAAGTTGAATGAGTGCATGCCTCTTACTGACTGATCAAAATAAAGATTTGTATCCTAATTAATCTGAGATGGGTAGGTTTATTAACCATAGCTGTGTGAAAATAGCATTAAATATTATTTTTTATACAATTCAAAGGTAGGAGAAACTCTTGTTTGATTGCTAATACAGTAACCCCTGACAGAAAAGATCAGCCTACTTCCATGAACTGAATGAATTTCAGTTCAGAGTTTCTAATATTTATGAACAGCCTTTTCTCAATTGTTTCATCCAAGTGTATCCAAGGGTCAGAATTCTGAAAATTAGTCCCTTTGGACAATGCCAGATTGGCAGAAAGCTGTACTAATCAATGACCACGCAATGAGTGCATAATCCTGCAGCACAAATAATATGAATAGAAATGCATAATATTTTCATGGGATAAAGGCATTGGTTTTATTTTTCCGTACTCTGTTGTGAATTATCACTGTCAAATTAACCATCTCTAAAAATTACAGAGCTGGAATAGACTGGGTTATCTGACTGTCATTTAAATGAAACTCTGCTAATGAAAACTAATAACATATTTGGCAGCTTATTTCACCCAACATTATCTCAAGATAGCATTGTTATTAAACACATGGTTAATATTGCATATAATATCATTTTGATGGGACAATTATTTGATTTTTAATTACCATACCCTGATAAATTTATTTGGAACGATTTTACAATTTATGACCAAATATTGCCATGTTGATTAAAATTTAATACCTTGTTTACTCATTCTTTGAAACTTCAAAACTAATCTGTTCAGAAATGTCTTATTATATTAAGTATATTGGGTTGAGTTCTAGTCTAAAATCAGAGGAGGAAACCTGAAAAAACTAGCTTCCATTTTCAACATCTTCGTGTAACAATCATTTTTAAAAGAGTTGTAGTGAATAATAGAGATTCATCTATAGTGCACAATGTTTAGTCATTTGCATAATGTCCTTTGGCATAATAAACAAGAAGCTATGTTTTGTAGTTTAATTTTCAACATCTTGTATAAATGGGCCCATTTTTAAGACACAAAAGAAGGAAACACAGATAGAATCCTAGCTTTTTGGCAGAACAAAGTAAAATGGACAGAGGCAAACATGTGAAACATTCTTCACTGAATTGAGGAGAAATCAGGATGGGTAATAAAATACTAAGAAGGATGAATGAGTAGAAAGAACCTCAGAATGATGTATAAAAGCAACAGAAAGCGTAAAGAAAATTGATAGGCAGGCATAATGACAATACTCAGTATAGACAAAAAGTGTTTTGCAAGATTTCTTACATGTGATGTATATTCAACATCCTGATTCTTTCCTTTTCAGGAGCATAATTTTTGGCAAAATCATTGTTTTGAAGAGCCTTTACTTCTAAGAATAAAGTTGTTTAGTAAAAAGTAATTGTAGCATCCACCTACACATTCATTTAGAAAAACTAAAGTAATTTTATTTTTTTTTAAAAGATTAAGATTAACTGATTCAAAAGAATAGCATAACTTCTAGCTCTTTGCATTAAAGTAACTGCAGGGAATTGTAGTAGTCATTTTGTGCCAGTTTATTCTAATTTAAAGAAACGTATTTCTGTTTTTTTAAAGAATTTTTTAAGTCATATTTGAAAGCCTAAAATTTTCTTATCCTAATTAATTCTGTTCCAGTTGCATTTCACTGTTGTTTCAGTGGAAATCCTATGAAGCAAAATAGCATATCTAATATGAAAAGAATCTAAATGAGGTGACTGAGTTTGTGCTATGAAAACCTATTTAGGTACATGCCAACAATTAAAGAGGATCCAACATTTTATTAAAGCTAGCAAATTATATTGAGTGACTGGTTTCCTGTTTAGAACAAAGAGCAACAGAGATTAGTCAACCAAGTTCTTATAAAAGGCTATACCAGTAGAAATTGAAGATGAATATATGTATACATCTGTTGACATTTATTTTACAACTGATACAGATAGGGGTATATAGGAACATGGGCATCCATGACCATAAAGAGAATACTTTGTAATTCAAAGTGATAATTGGCCTTGGAAAAATGTGAGTGCCAATAAAATTGATTGTTAGCCAAACATTATAACCTTGTATCCCATTTTGAATAGGAGAGTTGTAAACTTACACATCATCAATATCTATGACAATATTGTAGTTTATGGAAACATATGGTGTGAATCAAAGGCCATTCACCGATTAAGAAAGGTTGCAGCTTCCAGGATATAGGTCATAAGGAAGTATTCATGTCATATATAGAAGGAAAACTCTTTAGCATTAAGGTTCTTGTGATCAAATACATAGACTTTTACATTAAGTAGGTAAGCAAAGGCAAAGATAATCATGGTTATCGTTGACCTACATATGAGCACATACAGAAAAATAAAAATTCTTCCTACTACTTTAACTTTGCAGGGATTTTCATGATCAAAGCATAAAGTGCAAAATATGAGTTTTCCATTTGTGTTGCCTCCCAAAAGTCCCTGTACGAAAAAAAGAAAGCAAACACAATCTAACCACTATCTCATTACTACTCAATTCTATAGCCTTCAAAATATATATTAAAAAAAAAACTCCATAAAAGAAAAATGTTGCCAATAAAGTCTGGGCTGTCTTAATTTCATGCACTGTGAATTCAACAATTTCTTCATTTCTCATTTATTTCTCTAAAAGTAGCTTCATTTAAAAACAGGGAAACCACATTTCATGCTCCTCAGTTTCATTAACATTATACAAATGCTTCTACCAAAAGGAGACTTCTCTAATTAAACCATTGTAGCAGATAAAAACATTTAAAATGATGAATCTGAATGGAATCTGACATTCCATACATTCTCTTGCATTTCTTTTCATTATAGAATGTTAAAGATTCTACAACTATAAGCTAAAACATCAAAAGCTGTCTTATCAATAGCAGAATTTGATTATCTCATTCGTTTAAAAGTTTTGACAGAAGTCCTGATGAAAATTGATCAATATTGTAAAAACTAAATGCTGTGACAAATGAAAACCATAATTTGTTGACTAAGTGAAAGATGTACCAAATGCAGCCTCCATTTTAAATGAATTTGGTAAGTCAGACCTATCATAATTCAATAAGAGTTACAGTAGCTGGAGCTTTATGAGGTCTTGAAATAAAATGTTTCCAGAAATGAGAGTAAAAGACAATGGTACTTATATCTTTAGGAGCAAGAAAATAAGCATTTTGACTGAAACCTTTCAAGAAGTGAAAGTAATGATAATGATTATTCAAAGCACTGTAGAAAAGTGAAAAGGGCTGTATTAAATATTTTTTGTTGGTGATGGTGATTTGTTGATTTCATTGTATGTAATATCTGGTTATAGAAGAAAGCTATACAATCCTTTTGCTTAGATAAACAAAGCTGATACATCACCCATCAGCCATACCCAATAATATCAAGCAGATGCTATTGTCTTATGTTTCCATTTATTCAGCTAACATTAATATAAACATGTTTAACAAATAAATAAATAAATAAAAAACAATTTGACATCCAATGACTCCATGGACATGATCATGTTATTGTTTTTAAGCAATCCTGCTAAACAATATTTACATGGCATAAAGCACAATTAGGTTTATTTGTTTAGTAATGTTGTTGTTGTGGTTCCGCAGCACGTGGTGGATTTGGCAACTGATTCTGACTCCGAAGAAGACACAGAGACTGTGTCAGAGGAATCGGCTGCTGACAGCATGCCAATAGAAGTTGGTCCCTCTACGAGTCAGCAGGAGCCGGTGGCTGCTGAGAGTAGTGGGGAGGAGCCATTAGCTGATGCACGTGCCA